>OMLM01010526.1:11910-23546 GCA_900302695.1 Helostoma temminkii
CAGCCTGCACTGGGCGCTTTCACTCTAATGTTCATGTGAAAATTGGAATGTGAAGTTGTTTGGGTGCACGGATGCTAGTGCTTGAACTGAATGCATTTTATTACCACTTAAAAAGAACAGTGAGGGGGGATTAGCGAAAATGAGAATACAGTTCTGGTGGTCTAGTTCATGCAGCAGTCTCTCCTCTCTGGGTCTGCTAGCTCAGACTAGTTTGGTGTGTTTTGTTACACTCAGTGAACATATAGCACAACACGTGAATTAGATTTAACTCCCAACTCCCTTTCTACATAATTAGGTCATGACGTGAACTTCACCAAAGTCACACATCACAAATTAATATATTTCTACACTGATGAAACACAACCACATCTTTATTAAACAAGCATGTTAAATATGCTAGTGGGGAAAAAACATGGGCAGCATGTAACTCAGTTGGTAGATCAGTTGTCTGTTAAAACCTGGTTTAGTGGTTCTATTCCCAGTTCTCCTGTCCAACTAAGGTGTCCTTGGACAAGACACCTGAAAACTGGAGTCAGGTGTTGGCAAGTCTTTTCATCAGTCAACAAATGTTGAGACAATTTGTCTTTTCCATAAACATGGGTACATGTGTGTATATATGTATGTATATATGTGTGTGTGTGTGTGTATGTATATATATATATATATATATATATGTGTGTGTGTGTGTGAGATATATAGATAGATATAGCCTCAGTGGGCTTTACAAACTTTTCCACAACAACACGCTCTGTCTTTAGACCTTCTAATCCTAATCATTTTCACATGCAGCTCACTCAGATAATGTTAAGATTTGTTCAGGGTTCCATTGAATGTCTAAATATATTGGATTTTGAATTTTGATTTGCATCAGATGTTTGATGTTGCTACTGAAGCACATTTATTTCTTTTAATCATAAATAACAGTTCAGTACATTTATCTGGTAATTTATAAAAGTTTTGTTTTACAAACTCAGGAAACATCTTTGGCATTCACAAGGCAAGGTATAGAGTTTATACAGTACTAAAGAGCCAGATTGTTTCATCCCTACATCCAGTGGGGCTTTCTGCAAGTTGAAGTTCAAAAGAAGCTGTGTGATGCAGCAAGACAATGACTCTAAACATCAAAGTAAATCAAATACAGATTTTTGTATTCACTTTATTTATATAGCGCCAATACACCACAACAGTCACCTCAAGGCACTTTAATTTAACAATACAACTATATAGAAAACCCACCAAATTCCCCTTGAGTAAGCACTAGGCAACGAAAGAGATGAAAAACTCCCTTGACCAAAAGAAATCTCCAGCAGGATCATGCTCAGAGTGGCTCTGTCAGATCACAGACCTAAACCCAGTAGATTTGCTATGGAATGACATGAAGAGAGCTGTACATACCTATCTCTTCATGTCTCTTGCTCACAGAACTGTGAGGGGAAAATGGCTCAGAGTTACTCCTGGACATTGTGCAGGTCTAACCCACATCTACAGGACGCGCATGCCTGAGCTTATGGATGCCAAAGGTGGTTCAGCAAGTTTAACCAGTTCATCACTCTGTATTTTTAATGGGTGTGTTCAAAAAAGAAAGATCATGATTTGTGTGTGTGTGTGTGTATATATATGTAAAATGGTTAACTCTTTCTTGCAATTGTGTATATAAAACTTAAAAAAACTGGCAAAAATTAGTCGGATTTTAATTACTGTATGCACTTCTTGTGGTTAATCCATAACATTTGATTAAATGCATGTTTATCATCCAGTGTAAAAGTTAAAGTAATCCACTGGTGAAATGGTAAGGTTGTTTGCTGTGGATGGGTGGGCATGCTGCTGAGGGGGGTGGGGCGCCTCCCTAATGTAATGGTAGGGTAAGCACAACTAGAGTACAGTACAAAGACAGTGTTATACTTAATAATAATAAATAATTTTTGCAACATAATTGGGGAGATGAAATACAAGCCCTTTTACACAGAAACGCTGCCTTATTGGTTGGAAGGTGGTCCCCTCTTTAAGACACCTTTTCTCATTTACACAGCACTTTATTACGCCCCTGTAAAGGTGCCCAATGTGCGATTTGGACACCAGCACCCCAGTATTAGTGGTGTGACGTTTAAGGTGATGCATAACACTCATCAGATATTCATTACTTTCAAAATATTACTGGTGGTTGGACTTTTATGTGCTTTTATTGGTTTTGCATATTTAAAACCCAATTTGAGCTCACATTGATGCGCTCAAAATACAACATAAAGCATTATGGTTACAGATTAAGTCTTCTGGAGCAATCAGTGCATTTACGTGTATTTAAGGCTATGTTCCTACTGCATGTCTCACTGCTCGTTTTAGATTTTTTTGCTCATCCAGATTTTTTGCCTGGATGAGCATGACTTATATCAGACTTCTTTGGCGATGGCTGCGACATCCGTACGCATCCAGATGCGTTGGAGCCGAGAGTTTTTATCTACAATTTCAGGACATCAACACCTTTGATTACATGACGCCTCCTCTCCACAAGACTCTTATGCCAAGACACTGATCTCAGGTGAAAAAAGTTGGATGAAATGCAACCTGACCGTTCAGACTGAGGTCCCATTGGAAAAGATCAGATACGTGTCTGAATTAGGGCCGCACATAAGTGGTCCAGATCGGATTATAAAAAATTTCATGTCATTTATGCTGTTCACACTGCCACAAAAAATCAGATGTGGGCAAAAAAAATTGGATTTGGGCCACTTTGGCCTGCAGTGTAATTGTACCCTAAGTAATCAGGCTACAGTTGGTTTTCTTAAGGAAGCTGGTTTCTGGTCATGTAAATGGGAAAGCTGTTTTCTGTAATTAAGTAGGGCATTAGAAAAACCTGATCTCTCCCAGAGAATGCTGATTGGTACCGTGTAACACGGTTTCTAACCCCATTGTTTTTCAAGAGTGCTTGTGCATAACAATAGCTGCAAGCACTTTCCACTGTAGAGAAATGGAGAGAAATGGAAATGGGAGAAAACATTAAACGAAGCCCGATGGTGCCTTGTTTTTAACCTAAAAACCAACTGAAAATCAAACCAACACAATTATTTATTTGGAACGTTGAAATGGAGAGCTGGTCTTTCTGCATTCCTCTCACTCAGCACTGTCAGCTCCACCAAAACAAACACACAGGTCTTTTCTTTTTATTTGCAGTTAAAATCTGTGAACTATGCTTCCAAACTAAGATCAAGGTAAAGGAGAAATCAGATTGCTCTTCTTATGCATGTATACACAGATTTGTAGGTTTCTTAACTGGATGTAAACTCAATGCAGAAGATAACAAAATGTTACACCATGAGAGGCAACGGTGATGCCAAATACTTGCCATGACCACCCTGAGCAGCTGCAAACCATCCTGGTGAGCCAGGACTGAGTTCATTCAGCCATGTCCCATTTTGATCCATTACTGGCAATGATGACCCATTAATTTTATTGGAAAGGGTGTCAATTTTTCTCATTGCAGTAAATCAGCTCTGCACCTCCACCTCCTCAGCTTTTCATGGATTTCAGCTCAATCTTGGGAGCAGGCATGTGTTTTGCAGGGCCAATAGCAGCCTAGCTGTTGTGTGTAAACACTACTTTTTCTGTGGTGACTTTCCTACCAGTCATTTGTTACAAAAAGTCAACACCCAAACAAATTTTGGTAGCAGAAAGATTCAAGTAAGTCGACATTGTCACCTCATAAAAACAGTCCAAGTTGGTAAAAGAGAGGATCTGCTGTAGGTGGCTGCCACCCAACAGGCACCAGTGTAGAATATACATCTAAATATTATCTCATTGTCATTATCATTGTCACCAGGTGGTATGGCCAGGAAAAGGATTACAATGTCCTAGTCATGGACCTGCTTGGACCCAGCCTGGAGGACCTGTTCAACTTCTGCTCTCGCCGCTTCACCATGAAGACAGTTCTTATGCTTGCAGACCAGGTAGCAAACACATACATATATCCACCTCTGTGCTTGCTGTGTGTCCTCTAGGTTCAAAGGCCTGTAGGTCTCTAGGCATGTGCTGATATGAGATTTTGACAGTATGATAACCTAGATAAATATACAATTACTGGCCACATTATAAGGTACACCTGTACAATCTAATGCAACCCATGACATCAGCTCTGCTTTGAATTTTACTTTAACAAGGTTATAATTTCTCAGTCCTTAACTTGAGACAGCCACAGGTGATAATTCTGCTGTATGTGCTCTCATACTGAAGTGCATTGTATTATTATTGAAATGGAATACTTTATGTTAGGAGATATCGCTCTTAACATAACCTACTCTAGTATTGTGTGTGTGTGTGTGGGGAGGAGATATCGCTCTTAACATAACCTACTCTAGTATAACGTGTGTGTGTGTGTGTGTCCCCTACCATTGTATTACTCATTTAAGGTTCTCTTTCCTATAGAACAGGTCTATACCTTGTCCATTTATTAAACAAACTAAATAGCCTCATGTTGTTTATCTTCTTTACATGCTGGGGTGTAAATAAAATAATTTCTCCTTCGCTCTCTGTATCGTGCATGACAAAGCTTTTTTGCTCTTCTCTGCTTTGTGAAATAACTTCTGGGAGGATGTTTGGTGCCAATGGCAGATCGGGTGCCCACCCTAATATAGTGGTAGGGAAAAACGCTGAGCTGATACTGCAGGAACAAAATGATGGAATAGTTAAAAACCTTGACTTTTACAAATGTCAGTATGCTATGAAACTGAAACCCGCCCATGAATAGTCTGAATATTTTTGTTTATTGCTTGACAGCATGTGTAACTAATAACATTAACATTACATTAATGTCCAAGCCAATTAACTCAGACATTTATGTTATCGCATGCAACTCACCCAAGTGCAGTCTAGAGAAGTTTAGGATTCCAGTGCATGTGTTAAAGCATCTTAGCAGGGGTGATAATTAAAAAACTTAAGTACAGTTTAAAAGTATACTGAAGTATTTACCTTACGAAATGTTGTACTTTTCATTTTACTACAGTTATTTGACAGGTTTAGTTACGTTAGATGTTGATAATTAAAATGGCATAGAAGTAACACTGCATAGTACATGTGCAACATTACGAAAGGATGCAGCCCATTCACTACAAATGTGCCTAGTGCTCTTACAGTCCTTAGTTTTCGTTTGATCATCTTCCCAAGATGTCGCAGTTAATTGTCCCTGGCTCTACTGGAGGTACCTGTGTGAACACTGGCTGATGACTTATACTTATGCTCAAAAACCATAACACATCACTGTACAGTGTTTCACCTTGCTTCCCTGCTGCCTTCTTGATCTGAATTGGCTTGTCATTGTTTGTGCTCCATCTCTTCACACGCTATCGTAACTTATAATGTTAGCCACGCATGCTAGATCGTATTTAAACAAGTGACGTGCAACCTGGTTCTGCATTTCAGATCAGATTGGCAGAACTGAAAGTTATTATTTTTTTTTTTTTTTTTAGTTAGAACAACTTCTTGACCTCACTCACTATGTGAGGTGAGTTTCTTAAATTTATCAGTGAATGTTTTCTCCTGTGGTTGTGACTCAACTGTCTGTATTCAGTGTGCGAAACAGCCACAACTTTATGACCATGGTTTGTCCCTTGTAAATGTATTCCCTTTTGATTTTATTGAACTAAAGGTTAAATTAAAGTGACTATTTAGGTTTAGGATTCTCTTGGTAACAGTAATGTATATTTAACTTGATTTATAATCACAACCATAATATTGTCCACAATAATCTCAATCTGACTTCACCAAATCATGTAGTCCCATTTACCACAAGCTTTAAACCACTGGTAATATTCAAGGAGTTGGGGGTTAGGGTTAGGATTTGATGCACAGACACATTTTCTGACGCACGCTCACTGTCTGCTGGTGGGAATGTGCTCACCTGTGTGCGTGTGTGTGCGCTCACATGTGTCTGTGTGCCTATTGGGGCGGAACGACGCTGTGTGTAAAGATTTGACCATGTACAGGCACAAACGCTGTTATGTAAATAACATAAGCTTAACTTTAATAAAAACACAAGTTATAGACCTGTTCTATCTGATTTATTTTTTTTTGATGGTAATTATTTATATCAAATCCATTTTGGTGGTGTATAAAGGCAAATTCAAAAACACTCATTGTCCAAATATGTCTGGACTTAAGTAAGTTGACTAGATTACTTCGAGTTGTACAGTCCTTTCCATTTTGCTGTGTTTTGGCCTCTAATATGCTTTTTAAACACGCACTCCACCTGGAGTTTCTAGATTGTATTTCTTTGTCTCACTGATACATAAAAGCATACACGGCATCATGGCCGCAGTTGCATTGTTTTAATGCAGGGCAATGTTTGTGTGTATTAATCTCTTCTGTGTCTATTTAACTGTGGCTTTTTCCATCTTCAGATGATCAGCAGAATTGAGTATGTACACACAAAGAACTTCATCCACAGAGACATCAAACCAGATAACTTTCTAATGGGCATCGGCCGTCACTGTAACAAGGTAAGTTCACATTTTATGTAAATAGTATGTATTGTTAAACATTTGTTTTAGAGCTAGTGGCAGATAGGAATAGCCACAGTCGTGATTAATTGCTGATTTTCACTTAAGACTTCTGACATCTATATTTACTACCTACCTTTTTTTTTTTTTTTTTTTTTTTTTTTTAGGAGTCAGATCTCTTAGTGGCCTCCCTCTATTGCGTAGTCACTCACATAACACTGTGTGTAGAAACTCAGTACTCAAGTAAAATTGCAAGTATTTGTATAATACTGCACTACAAGTAAAAGTGTGCTTTAATTTTCTACTGAAGGAAAAGCACTAAGTACGAGCTCTATGCTTAAAAAATACAAAAGAAAAAGTTTTCCACTAAGAAAAACGTATTTTAAACTGTTATATTTGATGCTGTTGACAACATAAATATGTAGTCCAACTCACTTTAATTTAACGATGAGTGGCAGGAGGTTAATATATGATGTATCATTGTATTAAATGACAAACATTTTATTGCTTTCTAAAGTTTTTATATATAAATCCAAACCTGCACAAAGTACAGTATTTTCTACTGATTTGTAGTGGAGTAACACAAAATCAAAATGGTTATGTACAAGTGCCTCAAAATGTAATTTTGTGGCAATGACTTGAGAAAGCTTTGAATAGTTATTTGAATATATGTGAAAATTTCAACATTTTTTGGAATAGTTTAATCAAATGATGAGCATCTTACCTTGAACTGCCCATCCCTGTTATTTACTGAAAAATAAATGAAAGGTGAAAACTTCAAAGAATGGTGAATACATTATTGGCATTGTAGATTTGTAGATAGGTTTTATACATTTATTGTTAAAACATTCAGTTGCATATTACAATCACAACACATTTGTAGAAATTTGAAAAACAAAAAAATTACTGTGAATTATTATAAAATTAAACTTGGGTCTGCATTCAGTGTAATTTGGAGATGCTGCCCATTGTCAGCCTCCTGTATAGCAAAACTGACATGCAACAGTGTTTTTATTTGTCAAAGAACTGGTATGGTGAGTATTGGATGTGCGATACTTTCTTCTAATAAAAAAGGCAAATAAATAGCACATGTAAATCAATGAAATGTATAAAGAAATTAAGTTAGTTAATGTTATCAATACCTCAATTGAATCACTATGTATGCAATGAAATAACTGTTCTTTTAAAAATATTCAGTGTCTGCTGCGTTTCACTGCCTTTTTCCACCCATTAAGCACTTTTGTTTATTTCATGGCATGTTTATTTCAGGACAACACTTGTCAATTATCCAGTGGGGCAGAATAAGCAATTATAGTTTAATGAAATGCGTAGTTATTGAGTAATAGTTCAGAGCTATATACACATACACAGACACACACGCTCTTCCTGCTAGAGAGGCAAGGGAGGATAAGAACAAAGGAATGTCAACCACAATAAGTGTTTTGAGCACTGATGCATCAAAACTAAAGAAAATGGATCAAACCTTTCAACAAAATCATCCAATTCACCAAATTGCAAGATGGTGTAGTCCAGTTTCTTTGTACTGGTCTTGCTGAAGAATTGATTCTTAAAGTTAGGCAGTGTTTCTGGTTATATAGTTGTTTACACCAAAAATACTAATTGCATTTGTTTGCATCTGGCCAGTGGTATTTATAATCTAGTAGCGTGAATTTCAAGTAGCGTATTGTATCACTATCTTGAGCCTTGCAGACAGGCAACATTTGGTCAAACACGGGGTGTATATTTATCCAACTTTTACAAGAATGTGCACAGAGCAGCCTCAAGGTGACCATCAAAAATGTTTGTTCTTACGACACTTATCAGGTAGGGTTATGTCGTCTCTGTAGTAAGTTATGTGTCTAAAAGAACAAATGGAGGAATAACTTTACGTTAGATGATTTTACTCATAACTTTGTAGGTTTGTTAGCTAGTTAAAATACTACAGCTAGCTAATGTTAGCTAACTTCATGTTTATGTCCTGAGTAGTTTGACTACAGAGTTACTAAATGCATTTAGAAAGTCAAGAGAAAATCTCCCAACATCCTTACTCCTAGTTCTCTCATGTCTAATTAACTTCAGACGACCCGGGCAATCTTTTAGACATGTATCCGCGTAGGATTGTAACAGAGACAATATTTAATCTCACCTGATACAAAGTGTGTGGTAAAATATGAGAATTTTTGATGGTCTCAGTCCAGTCCTTCCATTTGTCTTTAGTTTTTACTCTCAGTATCAGCTGGTTATGAGATTAAACTTTCAGTTGGAGCCATTTCTACCCAATAACATAAGATATATTTTTACTACAAGATGTAAGCTGAACTGAACTGTTTGCCTTCAGTTTTTCTCTTTTGCCTCCAGCTAACACTGATGTAGTCATGACGTTAACCACAAAGGGGTCTATTACTTCGCTGACATAATTTGGATATACTAGTCCCCTTAGAGTACTGCAAATCACCTAGATGTAGTATAAAATGTCTTTTGGCTATCGGTTTCAGTTGCTGTTGGATAGGTATTTTGATGTGTAATGTCAGGCCAAACTTAATGCGAGACATGAAGTAACGCAAAGCATTAAGCAGTTAGCTTTCAAGTTTTTTGAGAATGATTCTGTGTTGTAATATTCCTCGGGCATAGTGTATTCATTTACCTGGGTAGGTAATGTGCATTCATATTTTACTTAGTGACAGAATGAGTTTTTAAGGCATTGTATGCCACAAATGTTAAATTTCGCTATGTTGTATTAATTTTAGTATTTTCAATAAGTAATTTACTTTTTTTTTTTACGAAGACTTGTCTCTCAGCTGTTCCAGTCCATTTCATGTTTCTGGGTGTCGTACAGGTCTTCTGTTATTTCAGTGAAAATGGGGTGTTATCGTTTATACGAGTCACATATCGGCCCCACCTGCCACTTAGTGAAACTTATGAATAGAGTAGGCCCACTTGCAAGTTCTCACTTTAAACCAATATGGGAGGAAGCCACAATGAACCTGGAGTCTGAAACTGGACCTGTAAGACTGAGGCGGTGTTCTTTTGCACAGATCGCTAAAAGCTATAGGTAGCTTTGTACAGCAAAGTGGGTGACTAATGTGGTGGTATTAGTGGTACTCTTTGTCATTGAAGGAATTTTTTTAACAGTGTTAAAAACAATCTAAAGGCCATAATTTTGACAGCTTGAAACACTTAGGGTAATCTACTGTAAGCAATTTAGTGTGCATATTAGAGGTATCCACGAGTCCAAAACTTTTGACCTGAGGGAGACAGCTGATGTAAATAAATGAATATTGTGTTTCTGAAACAAGTTTACAGCTGCATGTTTGAAAAACACCTTGATGTCTCTTTGCGTAAGCTTCGCCTCACTTTTGCCCAGTTTTGCCCCACGGTGACGACAAACTACATCAGCAGTCCTTTCAGATCCACATAGACCTAAGACCCAGTCTGACCTGATTAGACTGAACAGACACATGGGCCGTGCCGGGCATTGGGTCCTCAAAACCAAGTCGACTCATGAAGACTTGTAGAGGTTATTAATTATCTTTGTCCGGCCTTGTCATTGATCTCACTCGCATTTCTTGTTAAATAAGTGGCTTTAGCTATGGCAACAACATGACAGTTCTGTGACAACCTATTTACACACGCAAGTGTGCAGATCTCTTCAGTTGTGAGTAGAGTAGCCTATATGGTAGAGGTAATGTGAACACTGCAGTTTAGTGTATGTTGCTATACAAGTGCTGACAGAGCGTTGAACAGCCACAGAATGGAGGGCATAGAGTACCACTCTGACCACTTTGGGGTACAACAGAAGTGCAATATTAATTAAACCATTTTCACAAACTTTGGACAGGATCAAGATAATTGCGTCCAGATACTGTGTAGACTTTTTTTTTTTAAATGCTGTTCCAAGTGCAGCTGTGGCATAGATGAAAATACATATCATTTCATTTAACTGTTAATCTATCACATTGTTTTACAAAGTTAATAAATCAATGTTCATATCCTGATGCTTTCACTGTCATCCACAAGGCATGGTATAGTTAATCAGTTCAACAATTGAATTATATCAAGTGCTTTGAGATGACTTGAGATGAGCAGCCACAACATTATGACCACCCATGCAATCTAATGCGATCCAGCTCTGCCATGAATGCTACATTTCCATGTCGGTTTATATTTCAACATCCCTGTTTACATCAATGAGGAGTCCAAGACATTAGTCACACTTCTTAACATAATATACTCCAGTTCAACTCCACCGCCCTCAATCAGATTGGCAATACACATGTAGTAGAATTATAACATTTCTGACCATTTCAATTAGTAACTGAAAAATTATAACTTTGTAAATGTCGAATTCATGACAGAGCTGTTGTGTTGGATGACATTAGATTGTTAAGGTGGTTATAATGTTATGCCTGATCGGTGTATATTGCCACTTCAGTTTTATTATAACAGCTCACTTTGACAGCATACATGTGGAAATCAAACAGTAGAACTGCTCACACTGCAAGACAGCCGTCCAAAATGTCAGACATGGCAGAAATCTAGGGATGTCCCGATACTTTTTTCCTGACTGAGTACGAATACTGACATTTGAGTACTTGCCAATACAGACTACTGAGACGAGTACTTAATAATATTGCAGTTGCAGCAATTTTATTATAAAACTTTTTTTCTTTTGTGTACCAGGAAGATGCAATACCTTCAGACACTGTAATCAGATGTTTGCTTTCTGACTGTGACAAATTTAAATACAGGAGAGGGTTGCTCACATCCATAAATTATATACCCGCTATGGCTTGGCTGGTGTGCAAGACCCTAAATTCTTATGTTTACAATATGATTTGCTCCAAGTCATGTACCTTAGGTAAGACGGTGTGATGACGGCTGGCAATGACATACCTGGGCTCCAGCAGCTGAGGAAGTGGAATTTGGTATTTTCAACAACTGAAGCAATAAACTAATTAGAGCTTCTGTTATTTGAACAACTTCAGGTTTGTCTCTGGACTTCTCCGGTGTGTGTAGCTGCTGTCTCCTGCTGCTGGCATTAGAAAACTTGTACTGTGTGTTATTTTAACAATTAGCGTGAAATATAATTTAAGCTTTAAAACAGACCTGTTTAGTCTGTCTTCTCCAAAGTGTCATTTTTTTCACCAACAT
>OMLM01010527.1:0-26208 GCA_900302695.1 Helostoma temminkii
CCACTTCTGCTTCATTATGTCCAGGTCGCCTTTCTCCTGCAGCTCCAAGATCCTGGAGAGGGATAAGAGAAGAACAGGTGAGTCATGAGGCCTTTATTTGATTTTTCTAACCTCAAAGCAAAAAGGTGAAACTATTATTTTTCCTTAGACTCTCAGAAGCCCCACTGACTATAGCTACACTTGTTTATTTCTATATACTCCTTAGCTATCACTGTTTAAACAAAGGCAACCTTCTACTAAACATCTAAAGCAAATGCCAAAGACGATACTCAGCGGCTACTGGACTTTCCTGAGGTTCCTGACCATTTTTCTTATCCAAAACAGCTTCTTTGGGTCTGACTCAGGTATTTTAGCTTTGTGGAGTCATTAATTTAACGGCTTGAGGCCACCTGTAGGTCACTGCCCAACCCACCATCATGTGTGTCATTAGGTCAGGTGGGTGTCACAGAACACCTCCTCTGTTAAGTGGTAGTTGTTCCAGTTTAATGTTGATGGTCTGGAACAATGTGTTAGATGAGGGGGTGGTCTACGATACCATTTATCAGCCACTGCCCTCCACAGGCAGTTTAACAGCCGTTCACTCTTTGACCCCAATGACCATCAAAGTGTTGCTGACTTAAAGACTCAACAGAGATTTAAACACATTTAACTCTTCAACCAGAAGCTGATGGGAGAGATGTTGAAGGGCGGCTGTGACACGTGAAACTAAAGAAGGTGGTCAGATACTTTTCGGTAGCTTTTCAGTAGCGTAGCCTGTGAGTATCTCCCTGCTCCACACCTTTAAACACAGTGGTGGTGTACTATTGTAGTTTATACCGATTGTGAAAGATGTTCATAGAAGCATGAACAGGTTTGAATAAAACTTTAGACATGAGCAGAGAATGTGAGTTCAATTGAGCCCTGCAAGTCTCACAGTAATTATTTGACTGCATTTGAACTTGCACAATACCTCAGTGCAAAGCAATTGAAGCAGTGCCTCGTCATAGCTGTAATTTTGTTATCGAAATGGGTCATTATGGGCTATTATGTGATGTATTAAATGGTACTAATCAATAAGGGAACTTGTTCAAGGCTTCAGTCAGTTGCTTTTCCAGGGTAGCTTTCAATAAAATGACATTAAAGGGCATTGGATCAAACATAACATAACACCATTCAAAAACAATCATCCTGCATCAAATGTAATTTTGTGGAGATGTTTTTTAAGCATTTTATTTCACCAGGGCTGAATGCAGGTGATCATCTTTTCAGAATGACAGCTCAATTGATTTGTTCTTTTTTTTTTTTTTTTCTCTGCATCTGCACTGATTTCATTCATCGTAGCGCTTTTATCGTACGTTTGGTGTTTGCAGTTTTAAATGCTCAGCCATTTTAAAATAGGTTAGTAATATTAATAGAACATTACAATTTAAAATGCTGTATCAAACGTGTAAGATTTACACTTGCTTCTGGAACAGGTGTGTGTTCTCTTGCTGCTACTCAAACTTCCTCATTTTCCTGGGGGGGTACATTAATTCCACTTCATATTTTAGTCAACCTCTGTCTACAGATAAAAGGTACAACTTTTAAAAACAAAACTTTCAACCAGTCAAGGCAGATGGCCACCCACCCTGAGCCTAGTTCTGCTGGAATGAAAAGTGTCAACCTATTTTCAAGAAGAAAAAAGCTACTAATACTAGGATACTAATCAAAGAACCCATGTTCTGACTGGAGTCATGAAGGTTTTATGTTGGTTTGAAAAAAAAAGAAGTAAAAGAAATAAAATTAAAAACGTAGTAGAATTAAAAGCTAGATTTTGGTTTTTGGTTTTAGTTTTGTGTCTACTTGATATATTTCTGTATTTTCTGTAGAAATACTTTGTTTAGTGCTTTCTGTTTTTTTGTGCAAATTAAAAAAACAATACACTTAAGAATAAACTCCTGGTTGTGTTTGTGCATGTGACACACAAGCAGACATGCTAGATTAATTAAAATAGAAGTGTATCCTAAATATGAGCTTATCAAAAGACACTCGACTCGACTTTACAAATGATGAAAGTAACTGTGATGTAAACAGAAGCAGCCGACGCCCTGAACTTTTGCTGTGATGTGTCCTTTCAAAATGATTTTAAGTCAACGTAGATGCCACAACCATCAGTAGACACAACACAAGACTAGAAAAAAAGCCTGGAGACCGTATGGACGGGTAAATGCGGTTCCTTCGATCCCTTGGTGGAAGTTGCCCGGCAGCGGCAGAACACATTAAAACTTATCAGTCATACCGTTTCATCTGTGACCTGAAATGCTGTTGTGCTTCCTCTACATGGGCTTGTAAGTTGGCGGAAGACTTCAGCAGGCTGGGCGCTCTCATTGTCTTGAGTTATGGAGTTAATTAAGAAAACTCTGCCTCAACCACCAAAGTACAATCTGCTTTTAGCTGCAGTAAAATCAGAGCCCAATTTGCTATATTTAATCTGCTCAACTCAGCGTGAACACGCTGAAGGTCAGTGCACCGCAGTTCCCATCTCTACGCCCCTCTCCCCACATCACCCCGAGGACAAAATAGTTTTACAACACAAATGAGAAGCAGAAGCAGCCGAGTCTGGAAGGGTTATTAATGGCAGGATTATCAACTGGAAACCCAGGGATGGAGGTAATGCAGCAGTTACAGGGCTAGGTATTAAAATGATGTAGGAAAAGTGAAGATAATAGTATCCATGCTGAACAATAGCTCTGTCCTCACTTTAACACCCAGGCACATTATTCCTATCGTCCCTGAGCACTGCGCTGCCTCAGGCTGTTGGACGCCTGCTGAACCAGACCCAGGCCTGTGAAATAACTTCATTAATAACTCATTCAGTGCCACAAATTAATCCCTAAGTAAACACAAAACTGCTTAATTAAAGAGGAAGTGTGAGGAGCAGGGGGAGGAGAAGGAAAAGGGGTAGGATGTGACTGAGACACAGTCCTGCTGGGAAGCGATGAACATGACTCCAGTCTGTGAACACAAAGATCTGTGCGAGGTTATGAGAGCAGCATGAAGAGCCACAGAGCTGCCACATTCAGAGAGTAGGTGGACTGGACAGCTATAGGAAAGTTTGTCCGTCCTTAACATCCTGATCCCTACATCACGTGGCATCACAACTACATTGAAACGAAACGTCTACTTATGCCTGTGAAAATATGCTAATTCTATCACCCTACAGTTGGATTTTCATACACTCACCACGACCGCAGCACCAGCACACTGTGCGACCCTTAGTGTGCCATAAATACAGAGTGCCTCTAGTCTGGCAACATTAAAGACAAGAAATATAAAGCACTGTATGCAAAAAGCTCAAAAAGGAGAGACATGTTCACCTGTTTGGGTTTCAGCTTCACTGGTTTTCCTTTAAAACTGTCATATTTATGGTACTTTGCCCGAAGGTGGTTAATAAAGTATCAACTGCAGGCTGGTTTTCAGAGCAAAATGAGACGACGCCCTCTTTAACAACCACTTAGACACAGTTCACTGCTCTGTATGAGACTCTCACACTCTTGATTTTGACTCTTGCTGTTTTGCTTTGAAGTGAAATTTGCAATTGTTATGAAGTTAGCTTGTAAAACACTGGTAACGTGTTCAGTAATGCTAGTGTCAGATCTGACCAGGGTTGCTAGCTTGTATTTTAACAGTGGCTGAATATGCATAGTCACACACTCTCTGACCTGGAGTGTTACTTAAATGTTAACATTAACCAACACGACCAGACTTCCTGACTTCCTGACTGCCGTACACTCTCTGTGTGATGACCTACAATTAACCTACATGCAACTATCGTGATGAAGATCATCTGAGGCTGCTGAAGCCGGTATGTTTTACGAAGCTATGAAGGAATCACAGCAGGACTTTTCCAGTCTTCTCTACCTTTAAAGTATTATTATGACCAAACATTTACCATAGCTAGATATGTATTTTGCTACTTGGACTTATTGGCCTTTATTGTATCTCAATCGACATCATTGATCTAACATGGATGTGAGCAACGTCGTACAGCTATAAAAATGAAAGAAAATAGGATTTGCCCAACAACAGAGGAGGGGGAGTCAAATAAAAGCAAAGCTTGAGGAGGTGTAAATGACATTTTGGGTGTGGAGTTGCTCTTGGGCCCCACGCGTCCCTCACATGCGACCACAGGGTGCACAAACAAATCCCAGAGAGCCCATTTCCCCTCAGCATGGCTGCTCTGGTCATAATACGCCAGCAGCCCAGCGGCGCTGCAGCTAATGCTCTGTGTTAACATCTCTATTAATGCTGCTGCTGTTGGGCTCAAACACACAATCACTATTTGTGTTTGTGTAAGTTCCAGACAGAAATTACACAGAGAGTTACACGCTGAGCAGTCTGTGACGGCGTGTGGCAGACATCAAACGCTGCTGTATAATAGTCGCCCTTCTCACAACTTCATACATTTAGTTCACAGACTTTCAAATCCAGGACTCTGAGCCCAGCTGCTTTTCATTCATCTGCACTGAGGAGGACAGGTGTACTGGCTCCTGCTGAGCCTCAGAGGAGAGCTGGCTGATGATATTTCAGTGAAACGCTGCTGGCGCTTCAGCCCAAATGAAGTTCTGTAATATGTCGGTGGATATGGTGGTTTCCTGCGACGTCTACACGTCTGCAAAGATCCTTACAAGATGTTTGAGTACTGAGTTCAACGGTTTGCTGGCATTTACCTCTAAGTGCAGCTAAGTGCAGCTTTAAAGGGATAATTTGACATTTGTAGATGGAATAAGAACATTTCTAACTCTCTCAACTTTTCCGATGAAACCCATTTGAACCTGCATGCAGATGAGCTCTTTTATCCTCAGATGAAAATCTTGATAATCTAATATCTACTGTGACAAAACTGTGCTGGCATGAAATGAAAACTGAGTTTTAAAGAGTCACTCCAGCCAATTTGTGACTTCTAGTTTCAATCCTTGCAGACAGTTTTGGTTTTGCTCGTCCAGACTTTGAGATTTCTGCCTCCACCCAAAAGCAGTCACACTACAAACATATACATCAGAATTAATCACCAAGCTGTGGACTAGTCTGAGAACACAAAGAGATGATTGTAACAGATTCACTGTACAGAAAGTGATGATTTTACTTCTGTATTGCCTTCTTTCTGTCTGATGTGTCTAATCATCAGGGAAGGTGCCCATAACTAACCTTCTTTTTTGGATTCCCACACCCACTAAGTGCACCATCCCAAAAAATGTCTCAGGCTAGTTGCCTCTGCTCACAGCTAGCTCTAGTTCCAGAGTTTGTACAGAGGTCGATTTGTCTCTCAGAAACAGTTTCTCTGGCTGCGAAGGAAAATTCATTTTGTTTACTTTTTCCAAAGATGAAACCATAAAAACAACAATGATACAGTTACAGACCAGAAACAGACAAACTATGTTTATGTCAGTTTACAGCACATCACAATATGCCGCAGGAGTTTGAGCTACGTTGTTGTTCCAACTGGGCATAATTTGGCCCATAGCAAGACTTCCACAAGCTGGCCAATCAGAACAGAGTGGGATGGGACTAAGGGGGGCCTTAAAGACACAGGCGCTCAAATTAGACATTTTAGTAACAGAGTAGCTGTTGGATACAGAAGCAAAATAACATGTATCTGCTCATTTTAACTTACTAAACATACAATCTTGTATCATTGGACACCAGAACAAAATTGAATAAATTATGCAAAATAATTTTTGCATAATTTCGTAGATGACTGAACTCCTGACTCCTAACTGAGACGTTAATTCCACTTTATATATAAGTCAGCCTCTGTGTATAAAATAAAAGGTACGACAAGCAACATTCCTTTCAACCAGTGTAGGCAGATGGCCGCCCAATCCAAGCCTGGTTCTGCTGAAGGTTACTTTCAGGAAAGGGAGTTCTCCTTCTCCACTGTTGCCCAGGTCTGCTCAAGGGGATTTATTGGGTTTCTCTCTGTATACTCTGTAATTCCTAATTGATTTTTAAAGTGTCTACCAATTTGTAATTCGTCTTTGAACATTATCATGAAGAAAAAAAAGCTATGGACCTGTAGGTACTACAGGATACAGTCTGTCTGCACAGACTATACTACAACACTCAACCCATGAAGGGAATCAGATTACAGAACAATTCAAACTGCAGTCAACTGACCAAAGTGTCTGAAACCAAGAGGAACAGCTAAATTAGGACATTGAGTGTGAAACTTTGAGTTAAAATCAGGCTTTATAGTGTCTTAAATCAGTATTCAGGTACCTGTATTAACACCAACACTGTTTTTAATAGCATTCATACTGAAAAGATGGGGCATGAATGGATATGAATAAGGATATGAATATGAAGATATGCGGTACTAAAAGGGATGTAGTTCTCAAAGATATTTCTCCTGAAGTGCTGAAGACTTATTTGTCGTGCATCCTTAACTAAACAAAAACAAAAAAACCCTTCCATGTTCTTGGAAACAAATCTGATGCAAAGGAAGCATTTTATTTTCAGCAGAGAATCTGATCACCTTAACACCTACTGCCTCCGAACTATGATCAGGAGATTTGAAGCTTTACATCCAAACTTGTTAAACATTTTAACTCAAAGTAATAATAATCTCCACCAACTTCCTGTTTGCTTTCTGGGAGCTGATCGATATTAGACGGATGAGAAAGTTTTCACATTTTGTGTTAATTCATGATGTAATAATGTGGAGATTTACTGAATGAGCTACGCGATTTTTAAACTCGCACTGGGATTAATTTGTGTTTGGGAAGCCAAACGAGACAGAGTTTCACTCTGCTGCTCTCTGACTTCGACTCAAGGAGATAATTGAATTTCCTAAAAAGTTTCCAGCCTTTGCTGAGACATCTGCCTCACAAAGTCAAGTAAGTAATTGGCACACATCTCTCTGTTTACACATCATGGCGTGAATAATCCCATTTGTTTCACAACGTCTCTGCTTAATATGAGCTTGTTTCATGTGAGCTTAATGACTTTAGCAAGGAGCAGTGTTATTGATTTAACAGAGTAGAATCTGCCTGCAGGACTCGTTTCTCAGCTCTAAACACCTTTTTAACAGAAGCAAATCTTAGACACCTGCTGATACTAAAACTTTTACATCCTCATTAACAAACAACCTCTCCTCTTCACCCACACAGAGGTGGGTAGTAACGAGTTCCATTTACTTGAGTTAGCTTTTTGGGGAAAAAAAATAGACTTCTAAGAGTAGTTTTACCGCATCGTACTTTTTACTTTTAGAAACGCTACTCTTACTCCACTACTACTACTTTTTTATTCTACAGAGAGATACGGTTAGTGGATGTACTGCATGACAGTTTCATCAATCAGATGTAGCAACAATAATCACATGACTCTGTTTCACCAATCACACATAGCCATGCAGTCACATGACCACACACAAACTGTGGCGCAAAGCGGCATAAAGTCTCCGTCAGGGTGCGAAAACACAAAAAATGGCGGCGGCAACTGTCTCTAATGCTAAAACTGAAGAGGATGCACAAGCCTGGCCTCATAAACAAAGCATGTTTCCCCTGCACACAGTGTAAAAGAACAGTCACTATTACTATAACATTCACTAATGAAAACTTGACTCTCCAGACCACATCATCTCATGCCAGAAATCACAAAATTCCACAAGTATTTTCAGTAAACATCTACTGGGGGATCATTTTGACGTATTCTTGAAATAACTAAAATTGAAATCCTCCCTGAAATCCACCAGGAGCTGATCAAGACATGAAGATGAAGGAACTCAGTCCTGATTCAGCTGGTGAGAACGAACAGGCAAACAAGATCCTGCTGCCACTGGACAGTCTCCATGGTCCAGACTCAGTGACCTGGATTACTGCAGACTGACCTGACATTTCTCAGCGTAAAGCCACCTGTCAGTTCAGTACTGCTGTTGCCTCTCATGAACTCACACCTTGTCATTTACTGTATCTCACTTCACTAATTGTATACCGTCATTGTTTCCATTATGCTGTTGGTCTGTGTTTAACTTTTGATGTCATTTTAACTCTGCTGGTGCAGCACTTGAATTTCCCCTTTGAGGGATCAATAAAGCACAATCAAATCAAATCTAATCTAATCTAATCTAATCTAATCTAATCGAGAAGTGTGTGTTTATATGCATCATTTATAAATGCATGTGGGTGTGAACGAGGCTTTGTTGGCTTAATTAAATCTTTTAAGGTTTAAATGGCAGTTTAACTTTATTGATAAACTGTGAAAATATAACATTTTCTGCTGTTTGTTTTTCATACCTGAACTTTAGAACTAAGATAAACAGTTTAGTTTTTCCTGTTTTTGACTGAACGCGTCTTCACTGCTGCAACTTAATAAAGTACTTTAACTATAGAAATGTATGATGAAACTGAAGTTGAAGCTGAAAATAGGACCTTTAAAATACAACAGTTGATTTGAGAAAAACTATTTTTAAGAAAAAGAAATATTTGACACCTGTCCTGTTGGAGAGGTTTCCCTGAGATCTCATTAATCTAATAAGACTCCTCATCACCAAAACGTTTCCTCCTTGTCTTTAGCGTTTTCATCTTTTCTTTAGCTTTTCTTGATACAGCACTTCTTCTTGGTTCATTTCTGCAGTAAATGTTTTGTTTTTTCACTTTAATTCATTTAAACACATTTCAGGAACCTTTAAAAAATTGCAGGGGTGCACTTACTTCTGTGAGAAGAGGTCTCTGTAGGGGCTGCCGTGCTGCATGGCGATGCCGTAGCCTTTACTGCTCATGCTGTTTCCTGACACGGTGATGGTGCAGTCGTCGTCCGTCAGTGCTGCGTACTCCAGCACCGCCATGTCCCACAGAAAGGCGTAGGGACCCTTTTTCGCCTGCAGACACAAAGAGGGAAAACACACAGGAACGTGCAGCATCAGTCACAGTTTGTTTACAGCTACGTGTTTTTTCTTAATTTTTATACTCAAACTGTAAAATCACCCCACCCCAGATTTTGTTCAAGTTCTGTGGAAACACTGGACTGACTGGAAACCAGCTCTAATTCTAGAGCAAAATTAGTTAAAGAAAAGTTCAATAACTGTATGTCAATCAGTGGATTTTAAAAAATGTTTCATCTATAATTTAGCAATTTTATATGACTCTCAATGGGACAATTATGTAAAACAAGTAATTCATTATGATTGTTCAGTTAAAGTCTAAAGTGCTGTACAAAAAGACACAAACCACTGCTTATTGCTGCTTATCACTGCTAAGCTGAGGTTCATTAGTTTTAAGGAACGTGAAAAGAGGATCATCAAACTCATTAAGATTCATCTGGAAACCAACATTTTCATGTAACTGTCTCTATACTGGACCATAATCAGATTACTCCTCTGCCCTGAACTAACCTCACACCATCAGGCTGACGAAAACAATCACATCAATTAAGCGCTCAGGTCCGTCACTGTCTAAACTGTGCTCTCATCAAATCTATAAAAAGACCAAGTGAGAACATCACCCCAACAGGCAGAGAAGCAGAACAACAATACAATACGCTGCTGAAGTACATGTTGAAAACCAGAAGCTGAGCAGTGCGAGGAATGTACAGACTCACTGGGGAAATAAGTAAACCACTACAGTCCCTCTGAAGGATGACAGTCACAGCTGTGTCCACATTCGGGACATTTAAGACATGTTTAGACCTGGAGTAAAAGTCAAACTGAACAACTGGAACTCAACAGTGTGGCTGGTCCACAGCATCGATCATCAGTCAGAACTGACAGACGTCTTTGACTGCCACTGAACACAGCAGCACCTTTAGGATCCTACACTTGTCTTGTTTTCATGGAACAAATCATCTGATTTCTCCAAACTCACACTTTGTGTTTTAGTTTTAGTCAAATAAAAGTTGAAATCTCTCTATTTGAAGACCCATCCTTTCATCCAGGCACTGTCTGCTACTTTGCCCGTCTGCAGGGTTTTGTCCTGCACATGTGCACTTGGTTACACATTTACATGGCAGAGAAACCAGCGTTCTCCAGGTATAATCTACAGGTTCTGTATACACAGCAGTGAAGGAATCAGGTACTGGAAGAAGATGACTGGAACCAGTTTACTGAACGTTATCATGCAGGTTTTTAAAAAAAAAACTTACTGTTGTTATGTTTTTGTTATTGTAGTCCAGTAACTTTTACTATAACATGACATTTCT
Organism: Helostoma temminkii; assembly: GCA_900302695.1. NCBI lineage: Eukaryota > Metazoa > Chordata > Actinopteri > Anabantiformes > Helostomatidae > Helostoma > Helostoma temminkii. Next base: position 10,153 of record OMLM01010527.1, read on the forward strand.
TGGTTATGTAGTGTTGAAGCTCTGGTTGTTGTATTTTTATCTCAGAATAGACATTGTAATAAAGCTTAGGGTTGATTCAAAGCATCTCTTTGAATCATAAACTTTAAATAAAACACAATTATGAAAATAACTCCAGTGAGATGTCAACAGCGGATCAGAGGTCTGGGGATTCATATGTAACCTTGTTGTCAGAAGTAATAAAGACAAAATAACTATAAAAGGTTCATGACTTTGAGTCAGAAATGATGAGAATTTGTTCTACAATGGTGTCGAACTCCTTCCATCCTCTGGTTATTTCGTTTCATGCGTGGGCGATCCTCTCTGCTGTGTGAGGAGGAGGTGACATTAACACCCACATGAGAGCAGCAGTGGAGGAGGAGGAGTGTTTTCATTGCTGCAAGATGTGTGAGTGTGTACACCCCTCACTCTTCTTCCTTTTACTGTAACAGAGACTTCAGGATCTAAATCCTTTTCATGGACATAATTACCACGTCTGCTGTGGCTGCTTTACACTCACCATTTCACTGTCCAGGGGGAAGACGAAGCTGTGCTGCGTTTGCACAAGATGCTAATATACAGTACGTGACAACACGCAGGGCGGCTGAGAGCAGAGCAGCACACAAAACCTTGTGTGTTCTTGTGAATCAAAGGTGGACAAATGAGGACACACAGAGATTTAAGATCCACAGTGAGTGTCACAGCTTGTGGCTCTGTGCACAAGCAGAGAGACTCCACCCTGCTAAACTGTGTGCACAACAGCAACAGGATGACATTCAGCATCATGACATTTATGAATCTGTTGTTGTTTAATAGAATTTAAGGAACTGGATCACAGACTGTGTCCAGAGTTTATTTTTAATCATTTATAGGTGAGGCCATGAAAACCTGGGGTGGGAAAAAGTGCTCAGATCTCTGTGCTAGAACAGTTTTGAGGTACTAGTACTTTACTGGAGTATTTCCATTTTATTCAACTCAGGTCAAACTATTGTACTTTTACTCCCCCACTCTCCCTCTTCCAGCATTAATAACTAGTTACTCTGTGCAGTTTTAGATTCTTATAAAACTGTATAAAGAGCTAGAACACTGATGTATCATTTATGGATTAACTGTCACTACATCAGGTGTTAAATCAGCTCCACCTTTACCCACCTACCTACTCTGTACACATAATATAAAATATATAAGTAAAAAAATAAATACATAAAATATATACTAATATTTTACTAGTGTTAGAATACTTTTACTTTGGTACTTTAAGGTACATGTAGCTCATGAACTTTAGTTGTCTTACTTTAGTAGAAAAAGTATACAGTATTTCTACTTTTAGTGGAGTACTTTTCTAGGCAAACACTTGTACTTTTGCTTCAGTACTGAGTTTGTGAACTTCATATGCTTCTGAGTAAAACTACACATTATCAGTTAAAATTCACATAGACCCTTTAACTCACTACATCACCTGCTGAAAATCTTATTGTCCTGCTGGCTCTACAGTTTTATCTCAAACCAGCTGTTACTGACAGTCCAAAAAATGAATACAGCACATGAAGCTGATCGGAGCAGAGGACACAGGGAACTTAAAGATGACCAGCCTCAGTGCAGTAGATGTTACAGCTGAGACAGTCTGCAGGAGATGAGATGAGGAAGGATTTCTACACCACAGCTCACTACTGTTCTTATTCAGCAAACCATAAACTGGGTGTCTGTGAGGACTGTGGGCAGATGAGCAGCTCAGCATTTAGCGATAAATCTGATTAAAAACGTGTGTGTGCGTAAGTGTTTGGGGTTACTGCAGGGAGACGCCGTCAAAGAATCTGGGGGGATGTTTATCATGCAAATGGCTGAATAATGGATGCGCTTAGAGCCGGTTTGTCTCCGACGCTAATTTGTCATCAGCTTTGTGAGAGATCTATGAGTATAATAATGCACAGCAGTGAAACACACACACTCAAACACACTCACACACACACTGTGACACCTCCTCGCTAATTGGTAAAACTGTTGCAATTAAGTAATGTGTAAACAGAGGAGTGTCTTTGTCACCGAATCGCCCTGTTTTATTCACAGCAGGGAAACAGAGGTGTGTGTGTGTGTGTGTGTGTCTCATATAAATATATGATAACTGAGATACATTTACACCCTTTAATGTTTTATTGTGTGGTATTCTGTAGTTAAATATGAATTCATGTTACTACTCTTCCCACAGTCTGACTTTAGGTATAAAGTTCAGTGAGTTGCACTGTGAGTCCCATTTTTATTTTTTTTTACCTCTATTTGTTTCCATTTGTCGCCATTAAATTAAGCTGAATTAGCAATTAGTAGCTCCTGTTAGCAGTGTATACGCATATGTATATGCCCCTGCAACTGGATTCATTTGATGCTGAAGAAACTTCAAAATGTCATAATTCTTTCTAATTGTCTTTCTAAATCTGTTGCAGCTAAAGTGGTGTGGACTTCAGGGTTAGTGGTTGAATTCATCTCACATCCTTCTCTGATGCTTCAGTAATACTGAACATCTCTGTTACACATGTATGTTCTCTGTTACCTTGCGTATGCCCTCAGACGGGCTGGACACAGAGTAGTCCATGCCGCTGTTCTTGCTGATGGTCCTCCACAGCTCTGCGTAGGTGCTGTCCTGCTCCAGAGGGTTGGTGCCTTTGTTCCTGAAGTAATCATACACTGCAGAGTCTCTCACCGTGCCATAGTCCACGTCGATCTGCCGCGCCAGGTCCTGGAATGATCTGGAGAGCACAACACAGACACGCTAGTTTGGTTTTGTCTCAGTACCTGAATTTCTCATCTAGGGGATCAGTCACTGTGTCACATTTAGACCAAACTATCAGGGAATCAGAGAAGAGCTCTGTAATCTGGATCTTTCCCAGCACGGCCACAGCGTCTAACCAGTTTTTACGTGAAAGAAGTAGTATAACAGTAGTACAACTATTAAAGTTCTACATTAGTAATTTGTCACAAATTGTTGTGTGACATGGTGTTTTGTCTTTTAAACAGACTCAGTATAGTCTGTAATTAATTGTTGACTTATAAAGTTATAACCATTAGTAAGAAGGGTGAGCAGTCAGTAGGAGCTGCCTCTCAGTAACTTAAAAGTATTACTTGTATAATTACGCAGCTGTGATAAGTGACAGCTGTGTGCTTCTGTTCATCAACATGGTCGGAGTCAGTCTCCATGGAAACTATTAACTAATCAGAAGCACTTTAATCAACTGAGAAGGAGAATAAAATTCACTTTGCAAGTGTACATTTATGAACTAAAATGTGGCCAAGTTAGTCTCAAGAAGTATTAAAATAGTATACTAGAAGTACATAGACGTAAGTATACTTACTATACTTGAAGTATACTTAAGTATACTTACTAAAATAAACTTTGAGTATAGTCCTTTATGTAAGTAGTTTTTCTAAATCTAAAAACAACCCACAGCATCATTGGTTCTTTAATATGAACAGAAACACTTTCAAATAAACAAGATGGAGAAAAAAAATTTATTATGTAAACTGCATATAAAGTATTTATATACAGTTCTGCCAAATGTTAGATATGTTCAGTCCAGACCTCAGACCTTAATTTATTCATTAGTTTAACTAATTTATGTTTTGGGACCAACTGAAAACACTGCTGCAACACAGATGACCTACACGCACTCTTGTCCCTGAACACCTCACTACACCTCACACTTATTCTCACAACATAAAACTGTCACACAAATCAGATGACAAGAAATATCAGATTTCCAGAATATTATATTGAATTTGTGGTCATCAGGGAGCCGTTATTAATATTCAGAAGGTGGAACCATAATATTTATGGTTTATGTTACAGGCTTTCAGTCTGAAAGTGTCTCCATCTGATTTTATGCACATTTTTAATGTGTAGAATCCCAGATTTTGTTATATTTATATTTATTTATTATTTAGTTACAATAAATGTATTCTTTATTCTTTATTATTAATGACCATGAATGCTGGGACTTTCAGAAAACAAAATCAGTGTCTTTAAAAAGTTGAAAAAAAACGTCTGTAGAAAGACAGAATAATGGTTTAAAATGAGATTCACCACGTGTCCTCAGAGGTCCGTGTGTAGCAGCACTGACTGCTCCTCTGCTGTTCACATCCACTAATCTCAACTTTTTTAACAACAGAAGAAACATGATGCATTAATGCAGCAGCTGTTTCTCTTCCTGCTGTTTGGACACACACTGATGATGCATGTCAGCGATTCTGGTTTTATCAGTGGGGGGTCTGATTGTACCTGGAGGACTTGATTCACACCAGCTCAGTCTGAGGAGTTTGGATAAGACTCCACATCTGCTGCTGGAGGTTTTATATTTAGTTTTTACTCACATAGACGGATTCTGCAGCCACTGGCCTGCACATGCGCCCTTGTAAAAAGTAGAAGTAGAAGAAATCTACCTGGTGAAATCAGGTCAGGTCATCTGATTTCTTACCCTAATTACAGGCCATTTAAGCCTTCATGTTTCTGACGCAGTATACTTAAAGTTAAAGTAAAGTTTATTAAGTATACTTTATATATAGTAGTATACTTCCATGTACTTCTCGTATACTTGCTAGTATACAATTTTATATTTCTTGGGACTAAATTGGCCACTTTTTAGTTTACCTCTGATTAGTACATAAAAAGTATACTGAAAGTATACTTGTTCATTTTTAGTATAAAAGAAGTATACTAACAGTATACTTGGATATATGTCTTTTTTTGTACCGGGAGGCAGAAACTGGTCCACACTAAGGAAAAAAACACATATGACAAACAGAGCAGTGTCATATATGCAGTCCAGTACAGTGAAGAATGTGCTGATCTGTCCTAATGAACTGATTAGATTTTAGAATGGAAACTGTGACACTGCATCTGTCTCATTCCTGTGAAGTATTTTTAAGTATCTATCTCTAATTCTACTACCTCACTCAACTAGAAACAAACCCAGTCCTCACCCGATCCAGTTTCTGCTTCCCATCTTGTGAAACGGTCTGTGTCTTGTTTTTAAACCTGGTTCATGTGGTCAGAATCAGTGGGTGAGTTTGTTTGAATGTATCAAGTTTGGTTTCTTTACACATGATAAAAAGCAACAGACACAGATAGAAAGTCCTGAGGAAGCTCAGAGCTGCTCAAATATCAAGATGGTATTGTTCATTTTGTTGTAATTCATTTTACAAAAGCAGTTTTTTACTGTATATGATCACACTTTTTCCTCCCCTCAGTTTTTATGCACTTTTAAATGCCTCCATTACCTTTTTGTAATGATGAGAGTTTGCTGATTACTGCAGTAACAGAAGTTAATGAAGAAATGTTTGGCACACACAACACACATAAATCAGTCACAGAGAAGATTTCTTTACTAATGAAGGCTCGTTTAAATCTCAGTGTCAGCCATTAAGAGTAAATCAGTTACGTGACGCCTCATGTTTATTGTGCTGGAATTGGATTTTCTCTCAGTGTTCATGCTAATTTCTTGCAGCGGAGCTGAGTGAGCGCAGACATGCTGCTGTCAGAATGATGTTGACTGAAATGTTAATAGCACTGAAGTTTTAATTACATAATTATGCTGCTGGTTAGAGATGACGTCCAACTGAATTTTGCAGCAAACAGATGTAATGAATAAAAAAACAGTTCCTTGACGGTGAATGTAAAATTCAACATCATCATTCATACATTCAACTTTTCTCAGTGTCAGTTCAGGTTAATTGTGTATTTGTACTAAAGATTCACTTTTATTCAAAATAAAAAGTCAAAAGAAAACGACTAATGTTAATCTGTAACATACTTATTTGGCTTTAATTATTAATAGAAAGAAAATAACTTGTTTTTACAATCAAGCTTCTTTCTTCTCTACATGTCAGAGTCTGAACATCTATTAGTTTTCATTTCTGAAAACCCTTAAATCTCACCTCTGATCTTCTTCAACCTGTTCAGGGAAAAGGTAAAGAAACCTTGTGGTTTCACTAACAACAGCAGCAGGTTCACATTTATGCTTTTCAAACCAAAGACGTTCACAATCGATCCTGATGATCTGTATTGGATCAGTCTGGTCAAACTCTGCCTGTACTGAACTTTAACATGTAATGTGATAGTGACTCAGAGGTAAAATGCATGAATTCACTATAGACTCTATTTATCATCAGCTGATGTCAGTGTAGACACATTCAGCAAAGAACGTCTCGTTTTTAGCCAATAACGTAATTCTGATTATCTTAAAATTATACATTTTAATCATTAACAAGTGGATCTGAAAGCTACTTGTGCAACAGAACTATTGATTTTGCAAACTCCTTTACCAGAGTACACAATAAGCCACAATATGTTTAACTCTAACAATGAATTCTGATTATAATGAGGTCACTGAACATTAATTATTTTGCAAGTTGAAAAGTAAAAAGTGACGACTGAGAGTGTGGAGAAGTCTGAACCCTGTGCTCTGTATTTAAGGGTCATTACTTTTATCTGAACAACAGCTGCTGCTGGGATGATAAATCCATTTTAGTGGATTAAAACTTTTTTATTTTTAATCTTCATGATGTGTTTCCCCTGATGTCTCAGTCCTACCGTCTGTTTCTGTTTTCTCCTCTCTACGAATGTCATATTTCCAGGTCTGCTGCTGTTATTTGGAGCCACTTGAATTCACATAACATTGATTTAAACAAACTGAGCGAAAAGAGGAAACACTAGAGTTTCAAAAGCATCAAATCACATGAAAATAGTCAAACGTGTTCTGTAAGTACAGCCCTTCAATGAGGGAACTATTTTTTCCACAATAACACGCAGATCTACATGCCTGCCTAGAGCTCAGATAAAAACATACTCATGTTTAACGAGAACCGTTTTATTTCTGAGCCACTGGAAGAGTAGAAACCAAACAATAAACCATTATATTCATATCCTGTAGCTTAAAGCCGTACAGTCTCCGGCTCCACCGCAGACCACTGCTATATGTTGGACTAATGACAGATTTCACGTGGGGAAGAGCAACAGCGGCGGTGAAGATGGTTGCCAGTCAGGAAGAAGATGACTCTGTGCTGTTGGAGGGAGCTTTAAAGAAGTTGACATCATATGCAAATCTCCACTTCAGTATTCATTGAATGTCTATAAAAGCGAAGTCTCGCACTTAGCATTTATTTGCCGCACTCTGGAATGAATCGCCCTTCACAGAGTAACACGCCGGGGATTTGCTGATGAAAATGTCAGCTTGGATTTGATCCTCAGAGGAGAAAAGATAAAAGAGGATGGAGCTGGTTTGTCACTGCACAGATATGAAGTGGGTGTTGTGTACCTTAAGATGGGAATGGAGAGATAACATTCTGTATTCATACACAAGATAAAAAGGTAAAAACAAAGTGATGCACGGGAGCTGAGCGAGAGATATGCATTATTTCCCCATTCAGAAGACACTGACAGATGTGACTGTGAATTTAAAATGAGGCCGTGTGGAAACAACAGAGACAAACAGCAGGACTCAAAGGTTCTGCTTCGTATGGGATGATTCATGGATGGCGACCTTGCAATTTTTTTCCAGTCACAGCGGCTTTTCCCAGGAGCAGACTTCCAACCTTTGCAGAAAGTAGCAGGTGTCAGCCACAAGCTGCTATTTTCAGCAGAACATGGAGATGAAGGTGGTGAAGTTCAGGCCATAAGGTTGAAGTAGTTATTGTTAGAGAAAGCTACTGGTCTAGGTGCTCAGCCCCAAAAGCTTCTGACAGGTGGTGTTGTCACTACAATTTTGTCCAACTCTCTGTACGGTTCCTGAACGCATCACGTGTGTAGTCCACCAGTGCTAATAGCAAAAACTAATTTACAAATGCAGAAGAGATTTCACTGAGTCTGGTTGTCTGGAACAGACAGACTTACAGGTCAGTGGTCATTTTTCCTTTTGTTCAGCGTCTTACACGTGTTGTAATCTACTTTAATTTTGCCAGATGGAGTTTACAACACTTTATAACTCCATGCACCATCACGTGAAGCAGCTCAGAGAGAGCATGATGTGTACATGAACTCCACACGTGTGCTGAACTGGGTCGGTGCTGCTGACTGCTGGTGCATGGAGCCTTTTACAGCAGATATTGTAAATGCTGTCTGGTGAAATTCAACTGGATCAAAACAAGTATTAGACACAAAATGACAGACTGTTGAGTTAGGTTAGTGTAATGTAATGAAGGCTTGTCTGTTTACATGACAGACTGTGTGAAGGGGTTCTTTAATTGTACAAAAATAATGTTTAAGAGTAGCTACAGAGAATCAGTCATTTCACCACTTTCAGGCTTTTTCAGAGGGGTCTGAGTTTATCACTGTGTGTCTGGAACAGTAAATTATCATTTATACTGAATGATTAATGTCTGACGCTCTTGATGTTTACTGTGGAAAAGCTTGTTGATATAATTCATCTGTTTGTCTGTGCTGTACTGGTGAGGTCAGAAAGAGCTGAGGAATGTTGTTGGCTTGACACTGAAAGTTCCCACCAGTGCTGGATGGAGCTTTTCTCCTTTAAGGCTGAGTTTTAACCTTTTTACAAAACTTTCCAGAGCAAAAGTTTTTTGAATCAGTTAGTGTGCATGTACACTCTTCACTTTGTGATTTAGACCAACAGCACAGTGTTTATACAAAAATATCCTGCTGAGTACAGCTTCTCTGGCCAGATGTTGAGGGAAAGATTACAGGATTTCAGTCCCTCCACATATAGTCATGTCTCTATGAAGTTATTTATCTGGTGTTTCTTCTGCACGTACATAGTGTACTGCAGTATTTATAGATGCAGTGCTGTGAAAGAATTTTCTTTTATTGTTTTTTGAATATTTGTCACACTTAAATGATTCAGATTATTAAACATATTTTTATATTAATGGCTCTATATGAAAAAGTAATTTACATTAAACCTAATAACTGGTTGTGCCACCCTTGGTGGCAACTGCAATCAAGCGTTTGTGATAACTGACAGAGTCTTTCACATCACTGTGGAGGAATTCTGTCCCTCTTCCTGCAGAACTGTTTTAATTACACAGGAGGGTTTTCAAGCATGAACGTCCTGGTTAAGGTCATGATACAGCATCTTAATCAGGTTTAAGTCCGGACTTTGACTAGGCTGCTCCAAACTTGCTGCTGTGTTTCAGATCCTTGTCCTGCTCGATAACCCAAGTGTGCTTGAGGTCACAAACTGATAGATGGACATTCTTCTTTAGGATTTTCTGGTAGAGCTCAGAATTCATGGTTCCATCAATTACGGCAGGTTGTCCAGGTCCTGAAGCTGCAAAGCCCCAGACCATCACACTACCACCACCATGTCTAATCTCATTAGTCCACTGAATATTGACCAAGACATTTTTTGGCAAGTGTGAGTCGAGCCTTTGTGTTTTTCTTGGTCAGCAGTGTCTTTCACCTTGTACCTCTCCCATGATGCCATTTTAGCCTCTTATCTCTCTCTTTCTTAATGTTGCCTGCAGTTCTTTAGATGTTGTTCTGGTTCTTTTCTGACCTCCTGGATGAGTCGTCGTTGTGCTCTTGGAGTAATTTTGGTAGGCTGGCCACTCCTGGGAAGGTTCACTGCTGTTACAAGTTTTCTCCATTGTGGATAAAAACTACATTTTGTATTTACTCAGGTTATCTTTGTGTAATATAAAAAGTTGTTGATGATCTGTATCGTTTAAATACGACAAATATGCAAAAAAGTAAAAAATGTACAGTACAGTACGCAGTATAATATCTTATCCCAGTGTTAGCAAGACAAGTGTATGTATCTGCCTTTTGCTCATTAGAAGTTAAACTATGAGTAGAGTGTTAAACAAGGAATAGAAAACCTTTAGAGCAAGTGAAGAAAAACAACAACTTTTGGTCATTTGCTTTTCCTATTAATAAACCTGCCTCCTACTAAATGAATAAAGTTAAAGTTTTAAAGCATAATTTAAAGTGTTATAAATTGAACTTTGTTGTTCTGTTGATCTCATAGGGTGTTTTCACACCTTAGTGCGTTTGCTTTGGTCGAATCAGTGGATGAGCTTGTAAACTTGTAGCAATTTCTACTTGGTCGGTTTCTTTTCACACAGAGAAAACTTCACTTCAAACTACGCAAGAACGTTCTCTCTGCTTATTGGTCAGACACGTCTGCCGTGGGAACAAAAAAAAGTAAATAAAGGAAGAGGGTCCTGTGTTGTGGACTACTGCACGTTTGTGTGACAGGAGAAAGACAATTTCACAATGAATGTTAACGCAGGTTGGTCGTCCCACTGACTGTCTTGGTGCAGTTGTTTTGATGCACACTGGAGTACGATTACCATGTTTACACCAGACAAGATGAACCATGCCAAGAGGAAAAATGAGCTACAGTCTATAGGTGTGAAAGCAGCAGAACAAACTAGAAACATCAGGGAAAACAAGGTTTCCTTCTGCTAAGATCTAATATTATCTCGTCTAAATCCTTCAAACTTTATCCATATCATGACCTGCATTTTAAAACTTTTCGCTGTCAGAACCACAGCCAGACGCTCCACCTCTCCTCACTAAACAAAAGCTGAGCTCAGTGTCCTTCAGTAACAACAGGAGGGTAAAACATTAGAAAAGAGTGCGAGTGGAGAGTCTGCAGCGGCATTTAGACAAGAGACCTTCTGATTTCACATGCATTAAATACTTGAACTCAGAAGCTGTGGTGTCATTTTCTTTATATTCAAGCAGACTCTTAGTTTTCTGCCTAAACTGTCCAAACTCTGAATTTCTCACACTTTGACCACGCCACACTATCTATTTTTCAGAAGAGATCTGAGATGAACCATCCGAGGAGATTATTACTCTGCTAAATGTGTAGAAATATTTCCTATATTTAATGGAGATGTGCAGAGCAGATCTACTAACAGGGCTTCGCTGTGAATACCCAGAGAATTACCTGCTGTGTTCACACCCAGACTCACATGGACATCACACTGACCTTGAACCAGGGGCCTGCAGGAAAAAGTCAGTGTGGATGTTTATATTCACACATGCAGCTCAGCTTAGTAAAGTCCAGAGAACGTCCAGAGCACAGTGCATGTGAGAAAGCAGCTTAAGATAAAGACCTGTTAATCTCTTTATTAACACCCTGTTAATGTAACTGAGTTCTCAGTTTTTTAAAAAGTTACTCTTGTAAATGATTTTACTCTGACAGAGGATCTGGAACAATAGTGGAAGCCGCTGACAAACGGCACCATGTTTATTGTTGATCAGCTCACACCACAGTGACTGCTCCATCAGGTTACCTGCAGAGTGGTCACCTCAACAACACCTTATCTCTACAGTCTATTCCCACACTGCAGACCCATCTTTGACTCCTCCATGTTCTCCACTTATGTCTAATGAAACTGAACATTTCCTCTCACGTCGCTTCACTTTGAACGTTTTCTCCATCACTGAACTATGTTGCTGCTTTGTTCATCTGTTGTAAGTCGCTCTGGATAAAAGCACCTGATGTGTGACTAAATGTAGCATAAACAATGCTGAGGAAGCTGCTTTGAAAGTGTCAACTACCAGTTACTTTACACTGGAAGAAGCTGCAGGTAGTTATATAGATATTTTATATAATTAGTGATAGTGATAAGCTATAATATCATCATATATATTGGATTCTCCAGCTCTTTGTTCTAAAATCACATCAAACAACTGAACCCATGTCTGTTTCATCCATGATGTGTGGATGAATCTGCAGCCTCTGCTACCGAGGAGGCGTCACATTAAACTGAGCTTCAGTGTAAAGCGACTCAGAATTAACACAGATCAAAGAGCCCAACAAATAAAATCACCTAAACGGAAAATAAAATAAACTTTTCTAGTGTGTAAAGAGTCTCGTGGTTTAATAACTGCTACTTTCTCCAAACCATAAATCCATTTTACTGTTTCTGCAGATTCTAAATCTGATTTCCCCACAGAGAGATCACCTCAGCTTTAGAGACTGTGAAGCCTCTAAAAACCAGATCCTGTAAAGTCGATGCTGGTGGACTCGCTGTGCTCAGCCTGACCTCAGAGATCATAAAGCTGAATGGACGGCCCTTCACTGATGAAGACCGAGCTCACTCCAGGGAGACGTTACTGATTATTTACTGTTTGATCACAACTGATTCCAACAAGCTGCTGCTTCACAGCTCAGACAGACACAGAAGCACTGTGCTGTGAAAACCACATCATGGAGACTGAAGGAATAAAGTTTGATAGATGTCAACTCAAAGCTACCATGTTGTGGCTGATGGGTGAATGTTGTTATTAAACAGATTTCTGCTGTATCTAATTGTCCTGTGTGTGTCACAGTACAAAATATTCAAACCACACTCATCAGTCACTAATGTACTGGCAGAGAGTATTTTACCACAGCTCCAGCTCATCCTCTGTTAGAAGGCAGAAAACCTCCTGATTCGAATGACACAAACCAATTTAAGACTGAACTATCACAGCAGCAGCTCCTTCTTAGCCAGCTGCTAATTCTGACACAGTTATTAAATCTCTCTTAATAAATAAAAATATAACAGTTTTTTATTGTTTTAAACATCCACACAGTCATTTAATTACCGCGGCCCCTTGTGTTGCCTCCACATTTTGGTGTCCACCTTATATAAACTAACCCAGAGAGCTCATTTCATGACGTGCACTGCTTCCTGCAAACATTCTCATAGCGTTTGAACAATTTTACTTTTTTTAGTGATGCTGAAACATGATGAAGATGAGTGTCTGAATTCTCAGTGCACGGCTCACTGTGGAGTGAACTACTGAGTGGAAATCAACTAGCACACGTCCATAAGCTGAATTCTATTTTTTATCCACATCACTAACACTGAATTGTTTATTAGTATCTGTTTACATCATTCCTATATGCACGAGTCATTTTGCCTAAAATGAAAAAATGAAAACTAAGATGCTTTTTGTGTGTTCCTCAGTAGCTGCAGAGGAAGTGGTTGGGTGTGTGTGAGTGTGTGTGTGTGTGTGTGTGTGTTTGTTACCTTATAGCGTGGTCCATGCGTGACACGGTGAGGTACGCTGCCAGGTTGGCTGTGTACGATGAGCACACGATGAGCGTGAAGAGCCACCAGCTGCCCATGACGATCCTTAGAGCCACCGAACCCACAACGCCATCCCCACCTGCGCGCACACACACACACACACACGGATCACTACCTGCAGGTAATTACTGAAAATCTCCAACACATGGATTCATAACTGTTTTAGAGCTGGCACACAGTGAGGATCCTGCTTCAGATGGACACACACTCAGGGGATCAGACCTGCGACCTCTCAGTGACCACGGGGCCGCCTGCTTCAAACAACAGGTGAGAGCAGTTTCATTATCACGGCGAGCAGAGAGGAGACACGCCTGCTTCTAATCACAACCTGTTAGGCCTAAGAGGTTTCCCAGGCAACCTGCCAGACCATAATAGATGCAGCTGGGTGTCCCTGTGTGTGTTCAGACTCCTGAATGTTTGTCCAAGTGTGTGTGGATCCATTCATGCATGTGGACGCACATGTTTGCAGGTGTGAGGGGTCTTCTGTCTTTGTGAGGACAGGTTAGTTTCAGACCATGAGAGAGGGAACATGCTTGGACATGTTTAGAACATGGGGACAGTTTTAGGAAGTGAGGACATTTTGAGAAAGTGAAGACATTTTGGAAAGTGGACATTGGGTGGCAGACATTTTGAGGCGAAGACAAGGTCAAAGTAATTCAACCACATTTTTTAAATGTTTTTTTTAAATTGAGGATCTTTTTATGTGAACTTTTAGAATTTTTTTTATAAAAACCCTGAAACATTTTAACACTGTGGGGACACTTTGAAAATGAAAAGATATTTAAATATTTACATTTACATTTAGTCATTTGACAGACGCTTGGCAGATGGAAAGGGAGGCAAGTGATACTTTTAGAATATAAGCACAGTGTGAGACTTTAGTTTTACGAAGGTAGGTTTAAGACTCAATGTTAATGTTTGGGAAAAGGTTACGGTTTGTGTTGGGAACATAGCAATGCCAGGTACAGTCCTCACAAGTATAGAAGTACCAATGTGTTTGCTTGAGATGCTGAACTGGACATTTATCTTTATCTAAAGACGTCTTTACTGCATCTATCTCACAAACATCTTTAGTGAGACTGAGGAGAAAAGGCTGCGAACATCTCATCAGCCACAGAGCTAAAGCAAACACACAAACCCACTGTCATAATTTCACAGTGGCTTCTTCTTTAATCTGAGCCTCCTCTAACTCATTTAAGTCTTTAAAGTTTCTGTTTTTCTGCTAAAAAACACAAACCAGAGCAACAAATCCTCCTGTGATTATTTCTCCTTCTTCTGTTGCTAAATTAAATCTCCCAAAATCAAACAAACAATAATGTTCCAGGAGCTGTGATCGGCTGTGATTGATTTCCGCCAAACACCGGAGCAGCTGAACTCTGAGAATATTTGCAGTTTTTCATTAGGCTGATGTTTGTATCCAGGGAGACTCCCAGTGGGTGAACAGCTAAGCGGTTCAGTGCTCCAGCAGCGTAATGAAACACATTTCTGCTGCAGGGTGTACAGCAATGTTGAAAAGTCAAGTTCCATGAGACTTTTGTAGTCACTTGGGAGCAGAACAACTTCATAACAACAAATGGCTAGGACGTTAGCGAAGACTCATCCAGCAGTCACAGAGGAACATTAGCACTCGCTTGGAGTCATGTTTACGTCAGCTTCATGCCTCATATCCAATCAGATACACTTCCTGTGAGAATTCTTTTTCTCTTACCTTGCTGTACGAACGCTCCGTAAACAATCCAGATGGCGCTGTGCAGAGTGCCCGACCCCACGCTGCTGGGCGGCTGTCCTGGTGGTGCATTCTGGGTGGAGGCTGAGCGCATCGTCTGCAGCCTGTTGAGCAGGAAGATTAGAACCCCCACCACGGGGATGGCTGCAGCGATGCAGGCCCAGACGGCGAGATCAAAGGGTGCGAAGAGGGAGAAGATGTTGATCTTTTCTTCGGGTTTTCGCAGCAGGATGCCGACGCTGTAGTCCAGGTAGCGTTTGCTGAAGTCCACTACGTTCTCCCTCTCTGGTGTGATGGTGATGGCAGACACTGCCAGGTCGGCTCTCTGGTGGAGGACAGAGTGGAGACAGGTGTTAGCTAAACAATAACAAGTGTGATTTAGGCTCTGAAGCTGCACATTTACCTGAATGTGGCTTCAGTTCTCATTTAGTGTTACCTTGCTGATGAGATCACCGATCATGCCGTTCCACGAGCCGTTAGGAAGCTGAGATCCATATTTGCTGTCTGCCACCTGGAGGAAACATTGATGAAGTTTAGTGGGTTCATGCTGTCTGCTTACTTCAGGACTCACTTCAGCCAAAAAACCCTAATGTCCAGTCTCACAAAGGAAAATAAAATGCTCACAGTACTGATGTAGGCCTCCTTTTAGTGAGGATCAAAAACATTAGAGACACCTCTAAACATAACATACTCCATGACCTTATTATAGAGCTATCACAATTCTGAAAGTTTCAACTTAAAAAATTAAAAATTATAACTTTATAAATGTAGAATTTATGGCAGACATGTTGTATTGGATTATATTAGGGTGTACAGGTGGTCATAATGTTATACCTGATCCGTGAACACCTGAGAAACTAGAAATTAGAGAGACTGTTTTCCTAAACTACTGCTGGACGTGTCAATCAGTCCCACCTGATAGATCTCATATTTAAAGCCCAGGATTTTGGCGAGGGCGTCCAGGACATCGATGGAGAAGCCTTTATATCTCTTCGGCTGCCCCAGGATGTTTTCTGCCACCATCACAAAAGGATCCTCCTGCAGACGGTGAGAGGTGGGGGTGATGGGGGGACAACAGCTTCAGGACTGATTGAAAAACTTACTTTTGTGTGCAGGTTCAAGCACTACGGAAGTTAAATGAACTTTTTTCAGCCTTTAAGCAGGAATGAGATTTACAGTTCTGAATTCTTCATGAACAACGTTTAAAGTAAAAATCCAGTTATTTTTGCTACTGCCAGATGTAGTTTTACAGTTTTGTGTGACGTGTGAATGCACCTTGCCAACTCATACATATAAATATA
>OMLM01010527.1:26228-102952 GCA_900302695.1 Helostoma temminkii
AATATACGTCATACGATATATACAGATCCATAATGCTAAAGGACTTATTGTATGGTAAATCTATTTTAAATTTAATTTATATACTGCAATATTGCATATGCATGTTTCAATATTTTTAATAGAATCTATGAGTTAATATCAGAATTGTCATATCTTTACTTGCACTGTAAAAATAGATTTCACATAGAAGAAAAAAAAATCACATCATTATACTCGTTTTTTTTTTTACGTTTTATATAAGTGAGACTTTAATCTAAAAAATGGTCAGAAAAACAATCAGAACTTCTTTTTGCTCTTTGCTTGGTCTCCACCACCTTCCAGAGCAAATATCTGGTCTTTTAATCGCTAAATGCTCCACTATGTTCACCATTTTACACTTATTGTTGTATTGTATTTGTACAACGTATTTTCGTTGTTCACACATTTTCGTCAATGTATTAGTATTATAAGTATATGTATTACCTAGTCTCTAATCTGCTTTGCAAAGTGATGATGTGGATTTTATAGGTTGTTTTGACATAAAGTTGTAGGAGTACACATTCTAATTACTTACTATTAACTTACTACTACTTTTAACTCCTTTGTAGTACGTTAAGGTACGTTTAGAGTCAAATCTTAGGTTTTTTAAGTAGCAGCTAAAATAATGAGCTAACAGGAATTTTAATTCTAATAAAAGTTTGATCACAACACACCAGTAGTTCGGCGACAGGGCTATGCATGAGCGACTGCATATTTAATAGCAATTACTGTACATTTAACTGAAGCCTAACCAGGTGCAAACATGCATTGTATTAGCTGCCAAAGAGTCAAAGTAACAGGAGCTTGGATCACACAAACCATAACAATATAGTAACAATATACATAATAAAGATATCATTTACTTCACATGAACAGGTTTGCTGATAATTATGGTGCATTATTGTGTAAACTTATTTTGCTGAGGCTCAGGTAGTACGTGTCAGTGGTTGCTGTATTAGTTCTAGTCAGAGCTTGAAGTGTTGCAGCTGCGGGGGATGAACTGCAGGGTAAAGGGATTAGTCTCACTCGGTTACACCTGCGTCTCCTCTGTGTTGTGGCAGCACAGGAGGAGGCTGTGGCAGAACCTGCTGCAGTTCTGGGATCAGGGGTGAAGAAAGCTCTGCCGTTTGTATCACTTAAACTAATCACACTGACCAGAGGAGCTGCGTAGGAAAAGTAGCCGGTACAGTTCACTGTTCAGATATTGACCTGAAATTGTTCTGGTGGAACGTGAGTAAATGTGTGAATAATAATTCCCAGACACACATTGCACAAACTCATTTTCCTTTAATTACTCAGGGATTTTCTCAGGATTTACTGAAGTGTGTTTTGTGCTGCAGACTGTTCAATCATTTTAAATCTAAACTTGAACTTTTTTGAAAAATAAAAGGTAAAAACTCAGTGAATATTTCTGAGACGCTAACACAGAACAGACTACACATTCACATCACCAACAGCATCAAGTTCAACAATCAGTTTTTTTCAGTAACTCACAGAAATCACTGTGTTAGTGGTGTACGTACACTTTTCCACTTAAAGTGCATTTTAGAGCATGTACTCTGACCTGAGTGAACTTGAAGTGCTAAGTGTACTTGTAGTGGACTACTACTACTGCCACACCTGCCTCTACGTTCATCAAGCCTGTTTCCACTGCAAAACACTATTTTATTTATTTATTTTTGCAATATGTAAAGATTAATTCAAATTTTCACTTTGTACTGTTGATTTTATCCACGTTACAGCAGGTGGATACAAACTCATCAAACATAGATTAGAGTTGCTTATGTTAAATGTTCTTGCTGCATTCAGTAAAATTTTAAAAGAGACGCAGACATCGCCTACCAGTAAAGTGACCACTTTGACCGTCACCCCCTGCATGCCGTTTTCAATCCGACTCTCCTTCAGACTGCCGTTGAGTCCGTGGACTGAGTCCCATGTAGCGAGCTGCAGAAAAAAGACACAAACGCATCATTGAAACACTTTCTGATCAGTTTATTTGTTTGTGTGGCCAAAGTCCTTAGAGAGAAAAAAGGAGAAGTGGGAACAACAGGCTGAGCTCCCGTCAATTAAGCAAATTCACTGTGTTACTGGTCTCATTGGATTTCATGTTTGCAGAGTCTGCTGCTGCAAATTAGACAGGGACACAGAGATGAGCTCAGAGAATAAGGAAGAACAACATCAGGAAACATCTCTGCAGCGTGACGACAGCCTGCTTCAGTGTGTTTTCATTCTTTTCACTGGTCTAATTAGTTCCATGAAAAGCTCCTGACTTCTCCAGCGTCCCCTCAGGTAAACGTGCTCAAAGGCTGATGAGGCTGGTGTTTTCACACACAGGTCACAATGAGGTTTTTTGTGTCCTAGTTCTCAGTCTGCCCTCTTTTCTTTCCTTCAGGTCTGTCAAACAAGCGATCGTATCAAAATATCAAACAAAAAAGAGGAAAGTTACGAATGATGATAAAAATGTTTATAGCAACTTGTTTTAAGCTTTTATAATGTGACTCTGAATCTACAATTTGACATAGACTCACTGTTATATATTATAAGTCTTGAGCTTGAATAGCTTATAAATTTTTAATAGTTTTAATACCTCTTACCTTCACTTCTCTGGAGCACTTCCATTTTTATAATTCCTATATTTTATTTTTTATCTGCTTTAAAAAGTAATTGAATTATCTACAGATTCTGTTTAAAATCATGTATCTTGAAGGCTAAACCTAAATAGTGGAAAAATAAATTCTCATGTGCTTTAATACAACCAGATCTGCAATAATAGAAAATAGAAATCAAACTCAAATGTTGCCAAAGAATCTCATCTAGAGAAAACAACCTCTATGAGGACAATAACATCCACATTTAGGTTGATAGAGTGAAAAAACCATCCGTGTTCAAGTGGAAAATGCTTTTCATAGTGAGGGAGGACTCAGACACGATCTGTCTCCATTTACCTAAAGAAGATCACAGAGCTAAAAGCAGGAAAATGTGTTTGGGGTTAGGTTAGAATTAGGTTACGTTAAAGCATTGAGGGGAACTACATACATATGTCTGTTTCTAAATGTAAATCATCACATCAGTGTTAAAGGACCAAATAGAAAAGTGCTTACTGTAGGTCTGCAAGTAAGTTCTGCTGCTGAGTTCAGCTCAAGTTACAGGATGAAGAAGAATCATCCCATTTGCTGCTTGTTGATCTTGTTTTGTGGCCTTTTCTCTCTCTACTTTCCACTCACCTCAACCAGTCAAGGCAGATGGCCGCCCACCCTGAGCCTAATTTCTTCCATTAAAGGGAGTTTTCTCTCTCCACTGTCTCCCAGTGATGCACAAGTGGGATTTGTATGTTTTTTATATAGTTTTCTATAATTGTATCGTTATATTCTGTCAGTGAGTTTGAACTGAATTGAACTGACACATCCTAGGCCAGAGTTTGACTCTTTACAGTCTGTGACACTTAGTGAAAAGAACACATTTCTGCCGATCATAAAATAAAGCTGTATAATTCATTTAGATTTATAGCTGGATCGTTTTAACAACCAGATGCTGCCGTCGCATCTTATCTGTCCACATACATGTTGTGTAAGAGCAGCATAAATTCATTGGTACCTCAATGTTTTAGTGACAGAGCATCCCAGTTATCAAGGAAACTAATGACTTTGAGTTGAAGTGAGTCCGTCCATGGGGAACACACACACATACACAGTTTATTTATTAGGCGGGACTGAAATGGTTGAATAGGTTTCACACTCATGGACGACTGTGCGTACTTTCCCCGTTAATCCTCACAGCATCATTTAGGTGTTTGCACACATCAAGTGTTTCATTTCTTAAGAGAAAAAGTGATCTTAATTGGAAGCGAGGCCCTCTCTTATGAATGCACACACTGTGTTGGCATTGCATAATTAAACTAATCTGTTTATGAGCTGTTTCATGCATCAATGTAAAATGAAAAGAAAAAAAAAGCATCAATACAATGAAAGGGGTTCGTATTCACATCAGAGAAGGCCAATAAAAGCACTGTGATCAACCACGCTTGGACTAATTTTAGTTGATAGTTAATATGAACAAGCTCTGTAATCTCTGACAGAATGTTTTAATTAGCGCCGTTAAGCTAAAGACACTGTGTGTTTCATGTTGTACAATGTACACAACAGTAAACAGTCAGGGTCATACTGTAATACATCCCTAACACGTCGCAGATGCTTGAAACAAATTGCTCGGGTAATGATGATGCTACTATTATATTACATAAGGTAAGGTGGATGCTAACTGCATGCTATTGTTTTTTTTTGCCTGCAGTCGCCAGAAGACAGTAAAAGCAAATACATTATAGTCCTGTAGATGGAATTGGACTGTAACATCAATAAGCTCTGCAGAACTCAGAAAATAAAACTTGCAGAAGCACATTTAGGTATCCAGGTTTTGGGGACTTGTAGTCTTGAATCATGGCTAAAGAGGATTAAAACTGCTGCTACAGATAATAATCTCAGAAAGCATTATAAACCAAACTATAATATGATAAGGTTGTTGCTTTTCTTTCTTCCGTTCTACTCACCCTAACTGGTCAAGGCAGATGGCCACCCACCCTGAGCCTGGCTGGATGTGTCCTCTATTAACTTTGGGGTTTGTTGAGTTTTCTATATAATTCTACATAGTTGTATTGTTATATTCTGCCTGTCATAGCATGTATGTCATACATACACCTGAGCCATTAGTTAAATAACAATACATTTATGTTGGGATCAAGACAGAGGTGAATCCTCACATGGTGATGTGTCTAGAAATACTGTCAGAAACAAGTAAGGATTTGGTTAGGTAATCTAGATAGAACAAAATCAAACACATTTCGTTTCAGCACCTCCTTAGTTCTTCCAAACATGACGAGAGAAAGAGTAAGAAAATGAAAAAGACAATGAAGAGGAAAAAATGAGGAGGCGAAGGACAAACAATGGAAGAAATGATCAGTTATATAATCAGAGAACTATTCCCAGAACTGCTGTTCTTTTCCTTTATGTGATATTCGAGGGTGGTCTTCATTAACACATACACAGAAATATTAACCCCAGTCTGAAGTCATGTCTCTTCTTTGCATCTTTGTCTGAACCATCACCATCAATACCGACCAAGAGAGTCGGACCACAAAGACTTAAACTGATACATCCAGCAGTGATAAACCTTTTTTGCTCCCTCTGGATCTTTAATGAGGCTTCAGAGTGACAATAAAACACAGCAGAGTCGGTGGGTAGTCTACTGCCTGGAGGGTTTTACAGTTTTTAAGCAGCTTCTATCAGCCCCAGCACACTGTTAATAGTTTCTGTTTACTGACAACACAGATTCAGCGTTGATTAGATGTTCTCTGAACTGTTAGTACCACAGTAATAAAATAAAATTACGACAAAGTGTGACTCATGTTTGGAGGTTCCCTTAATGCCATTTGATGTATAGCTATAAGAGTGAGCTACCTCGGCATGCTGAGCAAGTTATGGCTCAACATGGAGCAGACGACTAAAACAACCCAACAAAATGATGTTTGAGGAAAAAAAGTTAGAGACGTGATAAAAGTAAACATCAAACTGGCGAAAGCTAAATGAGATAAAAGGACATGAAACAGACGCTGAGCTGATGTTCAGCTGGCAATAACTTCTTAGCTGTTTTGTGTTGTTCTGCCTGCTTGATGTTTGGTTGTATTAGTGAAGTTTTGGTTTGAACATAAGGCCACTCTACTGATGTTAACAACTGAGGTTAGCAAAGGTGGTAAACTTTCCAAATAACCCACCAGGACACTGGTTAGAGGTTATTTTGGTTAGCTAGCTGCCCTAACTGCCTCAGAATGTTCATCCTCCTATATGTTGTAGCGTGTTAGCAGCATAGTTTCTTGACTCCAGATTTCATTGCCTTAGCATAAATGGTCTGAGCATCTATATTTACTTCAAGACATAACTTTCTCATAAAGCCAGAGTTTTGTTTGTGGTTAGCACAAACATTATATTGGACAAGATGGATGCTCTCTTTGATGGTTTAGTAACATCTTCAGCTTGTACACAAAATCACACATTCATGGAAAAGACCTGTAATAAGCTGCAATGTGTCTTCATCAATACTTAAACCTTTAATACAAAAAATGCATGCTGACTTACAGAAATCACATAAAGGTGCACTCTAGAAGAGTGTTAAGTAAAGGCTTATGTTGTCATGGAAAAGTTCAGTAGAATTATGGAAAAGTCTAATCAGGTCACCTCCTTCGAATGGAGGTGTGAGTGTAAAGTTTCTGTTTCGTTTCTGAGTTATCAATCTGCTGTGTATTAATTAAGCCAGCATTGTCAGCCAGCCAGTTTGTCTTTGCATGATATACCTGTCTTTGCATGATATACCTGTATACAGTATTAATGTATCAAGATAACCTTGTTAACTTAAAGCATCAAGGAGTTAAGGGAAATCAGTGTTTTAATATGTACCAAGAACAAAACCGGCTACAATAGCACGGAAAGCAGTTTTTCCTTATTCAGGCAGTTTTATTTCTCCAAAATAAGATTTCCCATCAGTCCCATTGATTTCTGATGCCAGTGATAAATAATGTTGAAAGCTGTTTTGTCTCGGGTCTTTCCCTTTGTCCTCAGACTGCCATTATCCTAGACTGAAAGTTTCTTGTGTGTCTACTGTGGAAGAACAGTGCAGTTCAGATTTATTTCCTAATCTAAACTGGAGGATCGGACCTGGTGGGAATACAGACCAGAAACTGCCAGAGGATTAACTGCATTTCTACTAATGACCCAAAACTAAAAAGTTCTAATGATGATTTGTTAATAATAAAATCCATGTGACATCTCTGATGCTGGCAGAGAGGGATCAGCTTGGTAGAGAGTTTGCTGAACAGCTAAACTTCCTTGTGAAGAAATAATGAAGACAATCTGTTTTGCACCAAAGAGGCCAAGCGTCATGCAACCATGAACAGGCCACCTATTTTTCCTTACAATTATTCGATTATTAATAGCAGAAATACATTTTCTAAAATGCAACACAGTCCCAGGTGAGTTGCCACTCTTCCTAACTGCAGCTCATTTTGCTGACTTATGGCAGCCACGTTGCTCTGTGCTGTGAGAGGAGCCGGTAATGAGAGGGAGTGGGGACAACAAAAACATGAGATACGCTGCAAGAATAAGCCGAGGGAGACCTGGTTTCATTACAACAGCAGCATATTACATAATCTGCATAGAGCACAAATATATGAAATTCAAACTTAGTACTCAGTATTTAGGCTCCTCAGTCTATGGCACAACCATTTAACTATAAACCAATGAACATTAGATAGAAAATTAAAATAATAAAATTTTTTTAAAAAAGAAGAAGAACAAACGCAGTGTCCTACATAACGATGCATCGTTTATCAGCTGGACACATAAGAAGAACTGAAGCTGCTGATTTGGCAGCAGAGGCTGTGTGGACATTGTGATAGACCCAGAAAGAAACAGAACCAAAGTTAGACTGTAAAAACCTAATTTCTACTTGTGCACAACATAAACAGAGGCCACGGTGACAGAGATTTAGGTTGAGATAACAATAGAGAAATAACAGTGATGGAAAAATAGTTTGATACTGCCCCACCAGTTATAGCAGGACTGCTCACCATTCATTTCTGACACAGTCAGACCAAATGTACAGCGAGAGAGCTCACGTTGGGTAGTTAACATAAAGTATATTCTTGGCCTTAGGATACAATCATGATTATGTTTAATCAAGAAATACTGAATGCAGTGACACACGCTCTTCTGTTTTTTAGTGTGAATAAAACAAACATGTGCTTGTAGTGAACTCAGGCAGGACTACATCACAAGGCAAGTGACAACTTCTGATAACTGGATAACGTAATTAGCTCATCACTCCCAGTCTGACATCTCTGCTTGGATGAGGGAAAGACATCTTAAGCTCAACCTCTCCAAGACAGAAGTTCTAGTCTTCATCACCATCAATACACCACATCAGCATCAACACCGAGTCTTTAGTGATTGTCCCCACTAAGTCTGTCAGAAACCTGGAGTCATCATTGACGACCAGCTGAGCTTTACAGACCACATCTCCTCTGTCTCTAGGGCAGATTTCCAGAATTTCCCCCCGGTAATCAATAAAGTATTTATCTATCTATCTATCTATCTATCTATCTATCTATGCTCTACAACATCAGAAAACAACCCAACTGATTGTGCAGGCACTGGTCATATCGCATCTCGATTACTGCAATGCCTTGTTGACGCGGCTCCCTACATGCACAATCAAACCCCTCCACATGATCCAAAACGCATCAGCACGTCTTTTTTTTAATCAGCCAAAAAGGACACACATCACACCACAGCTCAGATCTCTGCACTGGTTCCTGTAGCTGCTGCATCAGGTTCAAAGCTCTGACTCTGACTCTTACTCTTCCTACAGAGTGGTCGACTCACCTGCACCTGTCTACCTCAACTTTCTCATTCAGGTCCACATTCCCTCCCGGCCACTGCGCTCTGCCAACGAACAAGCATCACAAAACAAAAGGTCCAATGCAAAGCTCTTCAGCTCAGTGGTCTCACGATGGTGGAATAAGCTACTGAACTCTGCACGGTCAGCAGCCTTACTGCCAATATTCAAGAAACTGCTGAAGACAGAACTTTTCCACAACTTTCTATGCACTTAAATACACCACATGTACATAAAATTCACCTACATCAGAAAAAGAAAAAAAAAAAAACTTTCTTGCACTTCTTCTCATAGCACTTTGCTTTAATGTTTTTCTCCTCGACTTAGATTTTTGCTGCTTTGTATCTCACTTGCACATTGCTTTGGACAATAGCGTCTGCCAAATGACAAAATGTTAAATACTGTGAAGGGGGTGAGAGAATGGATGGTTTTGTCTTTGTGCATCAGGTTTGTTTACCCACCTCCATTAATTTTTTAGTCTGTGACTCATCTGTAAATTGAGTTTTCAAAGTTTTTGTGTCATTTTGCATGTATTTGACAGCCCAGAGAGAGAGAGTAGTAACTGGAATAACTCAGCAATAGAAAGGCAGAACTTTTTCTGCTCCATTCAGACCAGACATGAAGTGATGAACTGGCTGCTTTTCATTCTCCTGAAGTGTGTGCAGCCTTTCATAATATGCCTCCTGCCATGGACTGTGCTGTGAATACAGCTTCTGCTATTCATCCAATTTTTCTGTGATGCATTGAGATGCACCAGTTCCATGAGTGCTCTGGATGGGAACTTGGAACTTCATTACAGGACTGCATTCTTCTCTTTCTGCAAACGTTCAATGTACAGGAAGTCCTGTTCTACTTTTTTGACAGCGTTAAGGACAGAGCTTAGCAGAGGTTTGGCATGATTCTTTGAGTCAGTGACAAAGGTACACTGATTTTAGAGTTCTGTTCTGAGTTGGTGGCCTGAGAACACACATGCATAAAGAAACAGATTCACAAGTACACAACAACACCCATGTACCTTAAGGTGCTGTTTATTTTTAGCTGATAAACAGAACTGAATTGGTAAATGATTTTCTCTGAAGTTTTAAACTCGCAGTGCATAGGGAGGAGGTTGTGCTGGATACAGGACATGTAGAACAAGGATCTTGTCCTGTGTCAAACATAAAATTTTTAATTAAGACCACATTCAAGTCTATAAACATATCTGATGTTGTATATAGTAGTTATAGTATATAAAAATAATGTCTATAAAACACTGGTGAGCACTGGTCAGATGTTTGCACTTTACTCAGCGACTGTTAAATCTAATGAATACTGGTCTGATCTGTAAAACCTCTCCATGATGGTTTCATGTCCAGCTTCTGTCTTTACAGCTAGCAGAGGTCAAACATGTTGGATAAATCTCTAGCTCACTCACACTGCTGCTGCTCATGCATTATTCCCATTCTCTATGTTTCTTTCCTTTTCCTCAAATGTCAGGGCTCTTTTTTCCCCATGTCATCCAAAAGGCTAATCTGGCCATATTTCTGTAACTCACTGTCCCGTGGACAGGAGAGTGAAATGCCAGCATGTGCCCCTCGCTGCTCCACACCTTGACTTTTTGTTTATTGCTGCGCCTGCTGGTCTTTTCTTTGATTAGTGATTTCAGATACAAACTCTATTCCCCACAAAAGTTGGGACCTTTTCTAAAATGCAGTAAAAACATGATCATCATCTGTGACTTTGTTTGGATGAATGTTTTACATCACCTATTTTGTCTGTTGTAGCGGGAACCTGATGTCCCAGCTTGTCCCAACAGCTAGTTGAAATGTGGATTCATTCACAGCATGTTTCTACTGTCTTTCTGTCCATCTGCCATGAGCTTGGGCCCAGAGAACTCGGCGGTGTTTCTGCACAGAACTGATGTCTGGCTTCCTCCTTGTATGGTAGTGTTTCAGGGTGCAGTGCTGCCTCAGGACTTTAGTGTCACACACATTCGACAGTGGTTTCCATCATTGGTTGGCCTTTACATTCTGAGATTTCCTCTGAATCTTTTCACAATATTTTGAGCTACAGATGGTGAAAGACCTAAACTCTTCTTGCACAGTAAAATATTGTTTTTGAACTGACTGACAATACTCTTACAAAGTGCCACCCTACTCCAAACTGCATCAGGCCACTTGACTCATTGCTCTGCGCTCAACTCAGATTGCATCCTGCTCCACTCAGACTTTTGGGCTCACAACTGCCAATTTTTGACTGAAAAGTGTTTGATGAATGTGCAAAATACAGATGCATTCTGGGTCTGCCTTGGTATGATTCAGGTTCTTGGTGTGAGTGGTACTGGAGAGAAACTGGAGCGGAACACAGGGTGACTAGTAACTAGTAACTAGTCCAAATGTAAATAAATGTAGTGGAGTAGTGAAGTACAAGTTTGAAACAGTTCAAGTATCAAGTAGAACAGTATCTAAGATATGTGACATACAGACTCCACATACTCATATTAACACTAAGTTTAGTTTCAGTGGGAGAGTTAAAGTATCAGTAATTTTAAAACCTTAAATGTTTTTGAGAGCATGATTTTATCAGAATGAAGCAAAGACTCACACAGACATCCACAGTTCTATTCTGCTGAAGTCAACACATTTTTTGCTCCAAGAACAACCACAATCAGCACAAGGTCAAGTCTGAACACCTCAACAGGATTTCAGCTTTGCACATTCTCATTTAGATGCTGCTTTCACATCATATTCTCTGATGCATTTTAACTGAGCCTCTTTGATGTCTACACTAACTCTCTGGTGCCTTTTCAAAGAAAAACACTTCCATATGAATTTAGCATGAAATTAGTGTCTGTGTGCACAAATTCTCTAGCTTTTGATTTCTACCTTTTTTTGTTCATCTAAAAGTCAGTCTGTGGGTGGCTGATAATTAACACTGCTGCAGGGCTCCACAGAGCTGTGCCTTAAATCCAACGTTCACTAAAGGACATTCATCCATCATTCTAATATCTGTAGAGATGACATCAGTGTTTATATAGGTCGGTGCAATACTGTGGGCTGACCATCTGTTTGCTTGTTCTTCTTCTCTCTCTACTTCCCACTCACCTCAACCTGTCAAGGTAGATAGCCAGCCCCCCAGGGCCTGGTTCTGTTGGAGGTCTCTTCCATTAAAGAGATTTTTTTCCCTCTCCACTGTCTTCTAGTGCTGCTCAGTGGGATTTGTTGGGTTCTACATAATTTATAGTTTCTGTAAGGTCTTAAACCTTACATTGTAAAGTCCCCAGAGATGACTTTGCTGTGGTGCTATATAAATAAACAGAACTGAATTAAAGCTGGCTGGGCTGCTGAGCCTAAGGCAGGTATAGACTGCACAGTGTCAGTTTGTCCCAAATGGAAGATGAGACGGTCTTTCAATATTCTTTCAGTGAAATCACAATGAAAGTGCTGCTATGACCAAGGTCTACTTAACAGCCAACTGGAATACTGCGTGAAATGACACTGTTCAATGTTACAAGAGCTGTAGCGATGCAAACGGACCGTGCATGTTGAAGACACTGTATTCTTGTAAACTGCCTTGTGTCTTATTCCATAAGTCAGTAGGTGATATAGTCTAGATACATTAAATTTGATGTCGTACCCAGGCTTATTAGATCCATGTTACAGTGTGGCTTGCATTCATCTTATAAGATTATTTACACCTGACAGTCTGCAAGTGTCTTTGGAGACAGGGCATGGACTTCTGAGTTGTTCCATCACATCAAAAGCAGCTGGTCGAGGTGGTTCAGGCACCTGATCAAGATGCATCCTAGGAGGCTTTCAAGGCATGTCCAACTTGTAGTAGACACTTGAGCAGAGCCAGAATCCACTGGAGAGTTTATGCATCTCTTCTGGTCTGGGAATGCCTCGAGATGCCTCCAGGCAGAAGTGGAAAATGTTATTGAGGAGAGGGACACCTCGAACACCTTGGTGAACCTTTTACTGTGATACAACTACTGATTAGTGGAAGAGTCTGAACAGACTTTCAATGTCTTCTATCAGTCCTACAGTTTTCAACAACATTTCAGTCAGAATCTGAATAGAACTAGTTTTACCAAAGCCTAACAAGCAGGGCAACCTTCATATTTTCAAATGTATTTCATTTCAGTTTCATTTAATCATCAGGTTATTTTGTGTATTACAGGCAATGGACACATCAGCCTTTAGTGAGCACAAAAACAGGATTTTTTAAAATATAAATGAACAAAAGCTCTGTGATATTTAGTCATATTTGTCTAGTGGGTGAATGTACATTTAATAAGTTGAGTGGAAAGAACCGACAGTCAATCCTACATGATGTCTCTGAGAGAAGCACACACTGAAACTGAAGCTTTATGTCTAAAATAAAAACATTGCTTCTGTTTTGCCTGTTTCATAACAGCCTTTAATTTTCAGCCCTGCCATTATCACCAAGCCTCATTGTGTGTCTGATTATGGGACACCCGAGAGCTCAGCGGTCACTCGCCATTTCACACACACAGTAGCAGAACAAACACTCCATCTTTGTGGCTTTGGGGAACAATAAAAAGGGAGAAAAATATCTATCTTGTTCCATGTATTATTCACAGAAATTAGCAAGCTTCTAGTTTTCAAAGGCACAAATAGTTGTTAACGACTGCAAATTACCTCAGAGATTTGAAATTAGTACCGTCTGAGGCTCATTTTTGTTCTCCAACATTTCTAATGGATTCATTTCAGAAGGGCCAGTAAAAATGCATTGCCCATTATGGACAAATGGGTGGGTAATTTCTATCCTCAACATAATAATTGCAAACCTCTTTAGCTCTTTAGTTGAAGACGTATGGAGAGAGAAAAGAGCACAGAGAGACAAGAAGAGAACGGCAGAAAGAGAGAGGGAGATGGGGAAATGGCAGGATGATCAGAGCAGAGTGAAACAGCATGTAAACATGTTTTTGATCATGTTTGATGGCGTCATCCTGTGGTCCAACCAGTTTCATTACAATGGTGGTAAAAACCTAGTATAGTTACCCTGAATATCACATTATATAAAGAATAAATGGGATTCTTAAGTACTATTTACATAAAAGCTGTTTTAACTGGACAATAATGGTCATTTCAAATTCAGCGTGTGATAATTGTGCACTTGACTACATATAATTATATTTGTTTGCACTGATCCTGTTATAAAAATGTGCACTGTGTATCAGGTTATCAACAACCAAAAGAGAGATGAGTTTCTCACGTGCATGTATGTACAGTGATCCGAGCCTCTCAGGTTTGTGTCGACAGAGATCAGAGAGAACATTTGAAATAAAGCAGGTTTTCATCTGGATTTCATCTCACTGCAGATGCATTTGTAACTTTCCTGGCATTTATATAATATAATATATATATTTATAGCCCTCTCATTACTAAACATTTACCTGGTAGATATACTGAAAATTATGGTGATGTAATGGGAAATGATCAAATATTATAAGTAGGTCAGTAGCTTAAAACTTTAAACTACTTTAAAGCATTAACTCAACTAAATACCTGGGTGCTGTGCCAGTTTAAGTTGGAAACTGTAGAAAACAACCAGTTCATAGAATTACATCACATCACAGTTACCAACGATTAATTTAAGCCTAAATTGAATTATGTACTATCTAGAAATTAAGTACTTTCCTGTGAATTATTTTTTTTTTTTACTGTTCATGGCTACATCATGTTATAAAAGGTTTATTTAATCTTAACTCAATTCAATAAATGTTTTTTATGTAGAACCAATTCACAAAAAAAGCTATTTCAAGGCAGTTTACACTGTAAAGATTAAGAACATAACAAGACAACTGTATAGAATTATGTAAAAAAACCCAACAAATCCTCTTTGGGCACCACTAAGAAGAAACCTCCAGCAGAACCAGGCTCAGGGTGGGCGGTCATCTCCCTGACCGGTTGGGGTGAATAGAAGGAGAGAGAAAAGACGTGTACAAAACAGGCTACAAAGCAATAACAAGTTACTCACTTAAAATAGGAATTTCATGATATATATCTATATCTATATATCTATCTATATCGCCAACAACATGATACCAGTAAGAAATGAGCAGATCACTGATGATTTCATTTTTTAATAACCATAGCTCTTAACTTTCCTCCCTCTGCAGACTGACTTCTTCGGTGCCTAGTTTGAAAACCTCCTATCACACCTCACACTCGAGAGGTTATCCGTCTGCTGTAGTCATCACAGCGGCTGTCCTCTATCTGATTAAAAACAGCCACTTTCTGACAATCCCTCTGAGGATCGTGGGCAAGAACATAATGACTTCTGACACACATTCAGTCGCTGCCACCAATTGAAAAAGATGGAAAAAATACAAAAGTTTTTTTCAAGTCTTTCGTGGGAGGATTTACCGACAACAAATTGCCGGGAAGACACATCAAAAGTCAATGAGATGAGAAAAGTGAGGACAGATAGATGGGATAACACACGGGGGAGGTCTGAAGGACCAGAGCGCTGCGGCACAAATTTCCAGAGAAAGAGGGAAATAACATTTCAATCTCTATCAGGTCTGATCTGGAGGTGGGAGGGGAGTGGCGCTTCATCTGTGGGGAAAATTTGCTTTGAGAAATGGTCCAGGGGAAGCGTGGACAGCACAGAAAGATGGAGATGGAGATTTGGATAACACGGACACTGTAGGGGGAAATGAATCAAGTTTGTGTGTGTGTGTGATGAGAGCGAGTAGCTGATATCTCACTGCAGGGCAGGAGACATCTACCTGAAACTCTATAAAACTTTCCTGTGTACAGTCAACTCTCAGCAGCCTCGTCTTTCTCCAGCAGATTTAGACTGCCTAAAGAAATCTGTGTCAGATAAAGCGGAGGCTCGCTGCTTCCGTTTCTGTCTCATTTAATCCTGCAGCATTGGACAGTCACTCGAGTTGAGACAAACATGTGGAGCTCAGTTACTGAACAACAAGAACAGAGCTTCAGGACAGATGGTCTCATTTTTTTTACTCTAATTAATTCACTTTTCCAAAGCAGTTGTCTGTTGCATTAGTCCGACAACCAGGAGCAACTGTCACCGACACTGTAGTTCCACAAGTTTGTGCCTGGACCAACTGATGACTATCAACCATCCACTCACAAACAGAAACCAGCATTCTGTGTCTGACTGCCAGGAATGTTCCCCATCTTAAGGTAAGTTCAGGCTGAACGTAAAATAAAATTTCCATGTGGCATCAAGCATCAGTGCGAAGCGGCAGGTGGGCAGCAGAAGGTGAAAACACATCTGTGCAAGCTGACAATGCTTGAAAAGGTTTCTCTCCACTGGAACCTCTGATATTTTATTAGATGACATTTTAGTTTGATTCAGCTAGATGCAGCCTCACTCAACATCTGCCAGAGTCACATCATCAACGGCACTCAGCAGCCTAGTCTGTCAGCAGGTAAAGGTCAATTCATACTTTCCACGTGACATAAAGTTTGTCTAGGTACATCTGCCCAGATACATGAAGGCACAGGAGTGTGGACCCACACACACGTATGTGTTAAACATGTTCTTCTAGTTCCCTGTGCTGGGAAACGGAGCCACAGGGACAGGTAACAGGTAGGTTTGCAGCACAATTGTAATAATAACATAAGAAATGTGGTTACTGGAACACTGACAGAGGTGTCGGACCTGCCGTCAAGGCAAAAAAACCATCAGCGACATCAGGTTAAATGAAAACATAAAATACAGTTTGAAGTAATAATAATATCACTAGTACTAATAATAAACTGGATAATGCTGAACTTCTGTGTCCTTTTGGATACACACATAAGTCATTGCTTAAGGCGTCAGAAATCAACTTTGCGTCGCATTGACAAGATCGTTACAAGAGTGTTGATGCCCTGGGATTAAGAACAGGCTGATTAGAGGATTATAATATAATTCAGAGTAGCTCTGCAACAGAATGTGAACACCAGCATCAGTTCAGGTGTTTAACTCCGTGCAGGTCACCCTCGCTATGGCAGTGCTCAAAACCCAGTGCACAACTGCACACTGTAATTACAGATGTAAAGCTATAAAATAGCCTCCAGCTGCTGTAAGGCACACTAAGGTGTGAGCACACCCTGGACCTCCTTGTCTGTAGCTGCATTAATTACCTCTTCCATTAGACACATGAGGCTTATAGCTGAAAAACACACCTGAAACATGTCCTATGTGGACATATGACTCTTACTCAGTGAAATCAGTGGCTGGAGTTTGTCACGTGGCTCAGAAAATCCTTTGAAAAACACCTGGATTTGCCACTTCAACATTTATGCAAAGAACTTCACAATTTCTTTACAAATTCTCTTTATTCCAGCGACCACTCATGGTACTGACATAACTGGATGCTTCCAGTGTGCAGTTGCTGACACATCTAACCTGCCCAGTGTTTTGTTGCTGCATCTTGTTGTTTTGGAGTCTGTTTTTTTTTTCTCTTTTTTTTTCCACTCACCCCCAATCTGGTCGAGGCAGATGGCCGCCCACCCCTGAGCCTGGTTCTGCTTGAGGTTTCTTCCGTTAAAGGGCGTTTTTCCTCTCCACTGTCTTCTAGTGCTGCTCAGTGTGATTTGTTGAGTTTTCTATATAATTTCATATAGTTGTACTGTTAAATTCTGTAGGGCCTTTATTGTTAAATATTGTTAAAGGGGGCACCTTTGACTAATTAACTTGTTATATGCAATAACACATATTTAACATATTTGATAAGAAATTAGGTTTGACATGTCTGTCAGTTGTTCTAGCTCATGTCATTTTTCTGGGTTACATAGAGTCTATCTGTTGTTATTCCAGATATATGTATATAATTTGTATGTGAGGCACTATGCAATACTCAAGAGAGCCCACATTGCATATTTATAATAATATGACTTTTTTGTGTATTTGTGAGAGTAATAACTGGGAGGTCTTCATCGTGTGTTTTTAAATTGGAGATGCACGTGGGGAGTCATCAGAATATATGTGCATGTGTGTGTTAGAGAGCTGTGGGCTTGTGTAGCACTAATGACTGTTATGTGACACAGGGGACTCATAATTCAGAATGAGAAGCCAGGTGATTAAATCTTCATTACTGCAGCAACTGCTGTGTGAGTGTGTGTGTGTGTGTCCTCACATTGTACCTGCAAGCTGCTAAATCATCTAAATTGTTATGCATGCTAGTGACACTGAACATAAATGAAATGATTTATGCGAGTGCAAATGTTTCATGTAAGCAAAGACAAAAAACACAAAAGCCAAGTTTTCATCTTATGTTTTGTCTTAATTCTTCACTTTTGCTAAAACATGGTGAAAAACCTCGGTGGGGAAGATGAGGTAATGTCGGTTGACATAAATCAAAAAATCATTTTACGTGAGGTTCACTTGAGTGAAGTAATCAGCCACTCGAGTCGGAGAATTTCAACCCAAAAAAAAAAAAAAATCCCCTCCCTCCATCTGTAAAGTGCTTTCAGGAACATCAACTGCATGTGAATCATACTCGCTCTATTATTATACACTTAATTCAATCTGATTGCTTTCTGTATTTGTTTCCAAATTCTGGCAGACAGGAGCCTAATCATCCCTGACCTGCAACAGAAAGTCTTCCCAGTGAACTTCCACCTTTGCTCACCACAAACTAATCTCTCTTAGCGATGTGAATTCCAGCTCTTCCAGCTCCGGTTCTAATGTCTCGGCTCACTAAAAAGAGCCAACTCAGGTGGCTCCTCATATTTTTTGTTGCTTACATATATTTATTACAATTTAATGTAAAATTGTGTTTAAGATGAATTACTAATGTACAAATTGTACATTATATCAAATGTTGATATTTATATGGCTTATTATACTCAACAGAGTGCTGCAGTGAAACAACACAGAAGCTTTGAAAATCACACTACATAATATAAATGAAGACGTGCAGGTTATTTGTAGAGCCTGCTCCATATTTTAACCCACCATCTCTACACTGTGCCTTTGTATTATTGAAGTAATTGAAATGCATCCAAATTTGACTGTGTTTCCTGCGGTCACTAGTTTTCTCACATTTCCAGTGTGTCGGCTTTGCAGCAGCTGTTTTCTCTCTCTCTCTCTCTCTCTCATGTCTCATTTCCTCTTGTTTCTGTTTGTGTGTGTGTGTGTCGTTTCTGTAACCCCCTCCACATGTCAAGTAGTTGACCAATCACGTGCGACTTGAACAAAAAAAGTTTTTTCTTAAAATTGGCTTACTCTAAGAACCGTTAACTTCACCACCGACACATCACTACAGACGACGCCAACAAAAAAATAACTGGAATATGTAGGTGGTAGTAGATACTGCCCCAGCGGCCGCACAATGGATTGGATTTTATTTTGGCAATTCTAT
This sequence comes from Helostoma temminkii, assembly GCA_900302695.1. NCBI lineage: Eukaryota > Metazoa > Chordata > Actinopteri > Anabantiformes > Helostomatidae > Helostoma > Helostoma temminkii. The sequence continues at coordinate 45,013 of OMLM01010527.1, forward strand.
ACAAAAAAGGTCATTATTATTTTTAATATTATTCTTATTCACAGAGTCAACAAGCTGCAGAAGCGACCACGTTAACAACTGGTACTGTACAGTATGTTCTACAGTTCTGGAAGGATTCTATGTAAACTCTGAAACCTTTATGACTCTGCCTGTGCAGTACTGTACTGTACTGTTCTGTACTGTACTGAACTATACTGTACTGTACTATACAATACACTGTTTAAAACATTATTATTCCACTCTGGATGAACTGCTAAATTACCAACAGTTAATCCAGAGAAGACGAGTCTGCAGCTCCTCACACAGAGGCTGTGCAGGTGACACAGACGCTGATAATAAATGATACTGTTCCACTAATCACTTCTAGATTATCTCGAACAGCTCCAGCTTGCTACAGTGAGGTTAGAGTGGTTCTATGCACATTGTTCAGTTAGATTTCTCAGCTCCTCCACATGGATTTATCTCATGTAAAACAGCACCTACATACATTCAGAGGGAGATGACTTAAAGACTGGTTGTTAATCAAAAACCTCAATAGTCCTGTTATTTGCTGCTACTGATTGGTTTAATGACAACGTGTGAGTGTTCGCAGGGCAAAGACAATGAAGGTGAACGGGGAAAAATGGATGAATTATCAAACTTGCTGTTGAAATGATGACTGTCTCCTCTTACAAAGAGCCACTGAGGCACCGATGATGGTACGATGCACATGATATAACAAAAACAACTACTTTACTATCCAGACATTGATTTTTCATTTAGATCATGTTTTACCACTTCAGACAGGCTGATGAAAGAAGAAACACAATCAACTGGTCAAGTTGTGTGGTTTACATGCACAAAACAAGCATCATATAAGTTAAATTGATTTCAAGGGTGCAGGTTTGGTTTTCATAACCAGAAATTCTGAGTATATAGAAACACAAGAGTTTCATCATAAAGTTGATCAAATCCACCTGAATGTGAATAAAACTGAGCTCTGGACAAAAGTTACCATGGGCCTTTCAAACCCCCGCTGTAGCTGACATCACTGTAAACACACACACAATGACTGTGTCACTTTGTTGAACTTCTTCAACAACAGAAGTTCAACAAAAGATTATTTTGTTGTAAATCATAGAAATAAACTACATTTTTTCTGAAATCGATGCAGTGCAGAAGACATCAAAGAACATGGTGTGTATGACCGGAGTGATGCTACTGAGTCACAGGAGCTGTGGCTCCTGGGGAGGAGCATGTCAGGCTGCAGCTTACAGTCTAGGGTTATACTGGGGTCGGTCCAGATATGCTCTCAGTGATCTGATGTATTCACGTTATTATGCAAGTTATTAGTTGAGGAACTATTACTAATGCACAGGAAAATTGCTCATTGCTAATCAAATTTACCTCCAGTGTGTAAAGACCTTTAGACCTTTCACAAACTGGTGCAATATGAAAAACGTGATTAATAGTTTTTAAGAAGCAGGTGAGTTCACAGGTGAGTTTATATGCTCAGCCTCTGCCATGTTTGTTGTGATCAACTGCGGTGCACGTGCAATATTACACCTCCACAACTCATGATAATGGAAAATTTAGGAAGAATAAAAATATGAAATTATTGGATCAGTCACATTTTATATAAATGCAGATTCGTTCACAACTGCTCTACCGATGGACTCTTTGTGCTCGTTGTTTGCATATCGACACAAATCAGTTCACCTTCCCATCCACAGTCAACGTGGTAAACAGAAGTATAAAACTAGCTTAAATCCTTAAACTATATTTATTATCTTCAGGTTTACAAGAAAATGTTCAGACTGCAGGCAAATCAGATTTAGATTAGATTTAGATCTGTGTCTGCACTATTAATTACAAGTGCTCACATCAGATTTGTATTTCCAGACATCACTAGCCTATCCAACCAACTTTGCATGGGTTGCTTTTTGTAATATGGGAACAGATGCGAAGAAAATGGAGCTGCATCAACTCACTCTTTAAGCCCTACCGAGCAGAGGTGCAGGATTCCTCCACTGAAGAAGACTTTGGATTCTCAGAGCATCATTTAGACTATAACAGGCTATGCAGGTTTCATATAGCAGGACAACTTCACTAGTGAGTGACAGCTTGTGTGAGCGAGTGTTAGAGGGCGGATCCACTACCACAAAATCCAGCATGCATCACTGCTGCTGGTTGTTTATTGCTGTGAGCCAAGCTGGTAACTCAGGGTGACCTAGGTCTTCGTGCAGCTGGATAGTTGCAAAAAATGCAGCGTAGGATATTTTAAATCAGACTAAACTATAAAAATGTAGAAAAAAAATTGACTTTGAAAAGTGAGACAGTGGGACATGTCACCACCACCTTGAATTCTCCTGTGTTACAAATCTATAATGTGTGAAAACTGTTTTATAGCTGCAGTTCTGGTCTTTGTTGAGTTTGAAATTTTCTCTTTGACCTTTTTCTACCAGCTCTCAGAATAATGAGTCTGAACAGTCTCAGACAACAGAGAACAAATTTATGTTAGATTAAAATCTGACACAAACACAAACAACATTACATAGTGTTGGTGCAAGCAGATGAGTGCCTGAAGACAATGTGTACACACACACACACACACACACACACACACACACACACACACACACACACACACACACACACTAATTTCAGTGTTGTTACAGAGAGCAGTGATTGTGGAAATAACACTGAGTGGGATTTAATGAGCTATACAGAACGTAATGCAAATTGTATTGATTAAGTTTAATGACACGAGTGGCCATCGTGAGCTAATACACTGCTTTGTTAATGCAGGAATGTTGACACATAATTATTACCATTGACAAAGACAAAACCTGTCATGTACTGTGCAGTTTGCACATGTTTATCATAAACTGTTCAGGTTATTTGGTATATTAGACATTTTATTCAATTTCAAAAGGGGAGTTTAAAATGCAGGTAAAGCCAAAGTCCTCCTCTGACCTGATGATGGTCATTAAAATGATGGTCATTAAAATTCATCTGTTCCCAGTGGAGCACAGGTGCAGACACAAGTAGCACACAAAGGAAATAGTAGCGTGAACACTGTTTATTAGAAGCTCCACACAACCGCGGTGGCAGAATTTTAGTAATAATACTGAATCCAGGTCTGTGCTATTTCAATACGGCCGACATGATGACTGATGACATTTAACTGCATCAACAACAACAGCAGCCTGCAGCGCTGCTCTATAGTACAAGGTAGCGCTGTCAGACTACAGACTGAACAAACACACTGAAGGGAGAGTGTGTGCCTGTGTGTGTGTTTGGGGTTCTGTGTAAACAGCTTAGTATGTTATACAGGCAATGAAAACAAGGTTAGAGATGTGATTAAAACTAATAAAACTCAAAATCTTTCCGACTTTGCAGAAGTGACTGTAGCCATGTGTTTGTGCAGTGTGAACATGCTTCTAGCAGCTCATGTGTGATTTTTGACCTGTCCTTGACTGTTTGAAATAAACAGCTCTGAGTGGAAGTCATGTTAAATATATAACATGCAAGTACAATTAAAACTTTTGTTTAGGTTAGATTATTCCTCTTATCACACTGAAAACACAGTGGTCTAATACAAAATACAGAGGGTCACGCCACACAAAAGAAGCATGACACTAACATCATGGGTGTTTCTCAATCTGCTGCTTCTCTGTACTTGTGTTCTTGCAGACTTGACACTGCTGCCTCAATTGTGCATCGAGTGTTCTCCGTCCATATTTCATGTGCTCTGTATTGAAAAACAGCCCATGTGCCTGCACACATGTACTGAATCTATGATATATGGGAGAGAAAATCTAAATCATTACTAACTTGAGAGCACAAATTAAGTGATGGGACAGTGTCCCTGTTCGAGAGCTCAGATAAAGCCATAAAACTCCTTCAGCACATTGGACAACCTCTGTATGTTTAGTCTTTTATAAGCTTTATGTCTTGAGACACAGCCATTAACATTACTGAGAGCACTAAAACCACAATTTGTGTTTTTGTTTGGAAAACAATATTTCACACGGTATCCCGAATTTTAATTTGAGCCCAAAATGCGAGCCCAAACTAACTGTATAGGTACTGTATCTGACTGTCATATGCCATATAACCATTTCCAGTGATGCTGGACATGTTTTATTCAGTGCATAAAATCCCCAAACACACAGTAAGGTCTGTAAACTGAAGTTCAGTGCTTGTTGACGCACAGAAGACTTTGTTAAGATGTGCACACTTCATCCATAAACTCTATCAGACTTTTACCAATAGAAACAGTCCCACATACAGGGATCCCTTCATCCCTAGTCAAAAACCAATTACATGATATGTGAATTACACAGGAGATGTAATTGTCTCGGACGTGAAGCAAGTTCCAAAGTGTCATTTACAGCATTATTAGTAGCTTAATCATAAAAATATTGAAGATTCTGCAGCTGAGGCGCAAGTAACAGTTACCATTTAATGACACTGCAGTGTGATGGCAGACGGATTTAATATTTTTCATAAATTACTTATTCTGTGACGTGAACATGGAATCAAATCATGAAGTCAAAGAGCTTAAACTCGACATATGAAAAGATGTTTTATAATCTGGATGAGGCTTCTGTCTGTGAGCTTCCTCTATGAAACAAACTAGTGGTGTTCACAAATGGTCCAGTTTGTTTGACGACTCCTCGGTATGACTGAGGGGATCTGAGTCTTTTTTAAGAGCCATTCTTTTTAATGATGTTTCTCAATTTCACTGTCACCGGCCACAAATCCACTAATTTCCTGTTTACTTGCAAAATGACAAGTAGCCAATCACAAGAGGAAGAAGTTGCTGACAACAAAAAAGCATACGTAGCATATCATGACGTTTAGGGGGGAGAGGGAAGAGATGAGCGGCGTTAGCGACAACACACAAATCTGAAACAAGACGTGTTCTACAGCTCAGTGAAAGTGGCCACAGCTCTGCACAACCCTGATGGAGCCTGTTCACGCATGCAGCTCCAGCAGCCGCCCGTTTCCGCCCTAATGATTGTGTCTGCACTAAATCTGAATGTCAGTGTTGGTCTGTCAGAGACAGTGCAGGTGTGTGAAAGAGTGTGAGACGCAGAGAGGATGTGAAGCGATAGAATGTACAGTATATGTGATAACACATGTTCATGTGTGAAAGCAAAGAGGTGTGTGTGTGTGTGTGTGTGTGTGAGTGTGTGTGTGTGAGTGTGAGTGTGTCAGACTGAGTGCTTGCTGGCACAGAAGTTTCACAAAACATAATATTGTGGTTATTGATGGTTGGTCTTGTCCCAGGCCACTGAAGCAGCAAATGCTGCTGCTTTTCATGAATAACTGTTTCCCAGCAGGTCTAAAGATTTTTGTGTCAGCGTCAGACTGATACAACATATTAAATAACACTTGACAATCACTGCCTGCATGCATCCATCGGATTGCTTCCTTAAATATAAAACAATCTTATGACTGTTTATTGTTTTTCCCTGCTATGGAGAAAAGATACTGAGATTCCAACCTGGTACCAAAATGTCTGTTCAGTGCGATTATCTGGCTGCAGCTCTTTCGGTTTGACACATGTAGGCGATATCGACCATTTATTTCCAGTTCATTCACTCAAAGTGAAACACTGTGAACTCACCCGCTTGATGTCCTTGCCGAAGGTCTCGCTGAAGCTGGAGCCAAGGATCTCGAACTGAACGTGGGAGTTGGAGCCGCTATCCTTAAAATCCATCGTACCTGTCAGACCTGTGATGTTTCCCTGAAGAAGGCGGAAAGAGAGGCACAGAGAGAAACACGCAAAATCGTTGTATTTATTTATTCGTGTTGATTCGTGCTGACTGATCGATTTAACTTTGCATACAAGAAGTAAGCTCCTACACACAAAAGAAAAGAGCAGGCGTTAACAGCTACGTTATTAAGTTCTATTTGATCATGTACCCACTGTAAACGAGGCCACGGCACTATTGTTAAGTTTAATGCTCGTGCAGATAAAACACAGTCTAGAGAATAAGAGAGGCAGTAAGAGGGAGGATGTGATGAGAACGGTAAAAAGATACTGAGAAGACATAGAGGGGGGAGGGGGAGACGGTATAAGAGGAAAGAATTAAGATAAGAAAAAAAGAGGCAAGTAATAAGATCACAAAGGAGAGAGAGAGAAGAGAAAAAGAGAGAAACTGAAGAAATTCTAGAAAACGGATGACAAACCGCTTCATCACAGACCAGATCACTGACCTTTGTCATTGTGACTTCTGACACAGCTGCTACCAGCTTCCTGTACCTTCCATATGATCATACTTTGTGGGCTACTAAGCTCATCAAATCAATATCAGTCCCACAGAGGACGGGAACCAATATAGATCCAGACCTAATTAATGAATAGTTTATTAATTAATGAGCAGCTTCATTAATTCATACTCTATTCTTTCTGCTTCTCTTGTTGATCAGCTCTATGGCTGTGGTGTAGAGTACGCACTGGCAAAGAGTTCAGGATGTACTGGATGTCATGTAAAGCATCATTAGTGCCTGAATGAATGAGCTGAATCCAGCTCATGACACGCTGCGCTGCGCTGCGCTGCTCAAAGGTCATGGGTGAAATGTCATTTCATGTTAGATGTACAGTAAAGCAGGAGTGGAGACACCCATCACCACAGGCCAGCAAACTGTCTTCGTCTGTCAGCTGCAAAGGTCACAGTCACAGTGATCTGGAGGAAAACGTTTGTTTTCTTAAACGCAGACACCACAAAGCTCTGAACATAGCAAATGACTCCATTACACCTGTGGACGCTTCGCTTGTAGATCGTTCTAGCAGTTAAATATAGCCAATGGTAAACCAAACCGTGTTAGCTGCTAACCATATGTAACTGGCATGATTTTGGTTCTAAACAGGATGAAATTATTATTTTTAAAGCTGCAGTAACTCTGTGCTGCTCCTGCTGCGACACTCTACAACCATTTCAAAACAGATGCAGCAAATGATACATATTCTCTAGAAGCATCGTTAGGTGTGTTGTCAGAAAGCAGTTTATGTCGCTGCAGTGGTGTTGTACGATGTTACCGTCTCTTTACAGCTAATGGTAGCCAGGAGACCGGCAGTGGAGGTTTACGTTGTGAGTGATGTAGCTGCAGAAGCAGGACAGGAGGGGTAAGGAGCAAAGCTGTGGCTGCAGTCTTTGCTTTGGTTCATCTGAAACTACAGCATTACAACTACAAAGCTCTTAAATGAAACCTGCCTGAACCATAAGCTAACTGAAACTAAATAGTTGTAGAGTCTTCAAACTGTCAGCTAACCCAAATCACGTTGTTTAACTAATGCTAGCTAGCTATTAGCTTACACAGACCAGCATTGTTTCAGTCCTAACTTCAACAACACAGTTTTAGCTGGTAACTGTCATTAATTAAAACGTTTTATACATTAGCAAACAGTGGCCAGGCTGGTTCAGCTGCACCTTAAGTTGACTTGAAGTAAACTCTTTTAGCTTCAGTGTGTCACTCACTGATCTAACGGCTGCTCCCTGAAGCACTGACAGAATGTGCTGTGTAAGTGATTTTCATTAATTGCATTATTTTGTCAAAATATAATCAATAATTAAATTATTAACTGTTGTTATGACAGGTCTGCAGCAGGCACTGCTGTCTGAAAGCTTCTGCTAACTTACACTTGTATGGTCGCATTAAACAGCAAACAGAAAGAGAAGACATGACTAACAAGCTCGTGGTTGTTAGTTGAGACATGTCAAAGAAACAAGCTGATGTTTTTTAATGAAACACAACTGTCCAAGCTCGGCTGCACGTCTGAAAAACATCTTTCACAAATTAGACTGTGAGAATGAGACTCAATTCGATTCAGCTTGTTGTAGATGCACAGCAAGATTTAGGGTGTTTCAACTGTCACCAGCAACATTTCAGAGGTAGCTGCATATTCTTTTTATTTTATTCATTTATTATTCAAATGTTCTTCATACACTCTCTCTTTCAAAAGGTTTAATCAATCAGTAAATTCTGTTTTAAGCTGTATTGAATTAGACTCGTGCTAATTTGTAATCACTGTTTATATCTGAGCCTCAGTTCAAACAAAAATAATCATTTAAAACTCATTTTTGGTTGTTTACATTAAAAATCTAAAATGCTAATTAAATATTTGTGTAACTATTATTGAATCCCAATGTAAACGCCTGCAGAACACTGGAGAGGTGGTGAGCATCTGTGAGAAGAAGATCTGCTTTGTTTATAGAAAGCCTCTGTACCTTCTGAATGGTCTCTAGCATGGACCAGCCTCCGTTCCAGGGCTTGGTGGACTTCCTGATGCAGTTGAGGCTGGCCATACTGTGCCACTTCCTGTCCTCCAGCTTCCTGTAGAAGGCGTTGGCCAACATGAGCACGCTGTCATACAGGTAGAGGTTGGAGACCTGAAGAAAGGAGGTAAGTAAAGAAATAATAATTTTAATGTCTAATCACAGACACAAATACATTTTTAACACATGAGTGTAAAGTCTACAGCAAACACATTAACAGGATGGACTGGAAGGGCACCAAAGAGGAGGAAGAACTCTGCTAATTAACTTCAGATGCTCAATCTAACGTCCAAAACAGCCGATGATGAGAGATTAAAGGCAGATTCACTGTATTAAGTGGTCATAACCTGCTGTCTGCTGCGTTTTATTGCAACCCCATAATTTATTAGTGACACAGTCATAAAGCTTGTGAATTTATTTTTAATGTTAGTTCCATAGTGTCATACGATGGCAGATGAGAACCAGGTTCTTCTCATGATACGAATCAGGCATAAGGTTACACTTAAAATAATAAATTCATGTCCTGGTCCTTCTGCAGCACAAACCTGTACACTACACTTCATCTAATCAGGAAACTGCTTGTTCTGTTATGTTACTGTGGTTTCACACACACTGGCCACATGTGTGACACAGCTGGGAACAGCACTATAAGCACTGCTGATTCCCACACACACACCCATGATGGGTGGTGTTGAGATGACAGTTGGCCAGCAGTCTGTGCACACGCGATCACGTCTCTCACCCTGGGCTGCAAAGGGCAGAGGAAACACACTATGACAAACACACACAAATACACAAGTCAGGCCAGAGGGCAGAGACCAAATGCAGGGTGGCAGATTAGCATCACTGCCCAGCTGTGCACAGCTGACTGGCATGAAGTCCATCCAACACTCTGCCTGAGGCCGCATCTCCATGATGCAGACCCTCACGCTAACATCAAACAACAAAATGTCTGATGTGACCTCTAACCCCGAACACAACAATGGACACAAGGATGAACAGGTTTCTACTTTTTTCTTACACTGTTGTCCTGAGACAGACACCAGATTTATGTAAGATGCTCAGTGGCATCACTTAATGTGAGACAAAAAATTTAAATGAACACATAACAACTAAATCTAGATTGTCGTAATGTTGTGTTGGTAATGTAAACAGCAGTAAAGTATATGATCTCCTTCATTTACATATTCACAAAATACAGATGAGGTCTGTCATATTTGATGATGGGAAGGCTGTTGCAAAGTCATTCTTCTGGCTCCTAAAGCAAAAGCACTAGGTTTCTCTAATAAATAGACAGTAATAGCTCTAATAATAGATCTAATAATAGCTCTAATAATAGCTCTAATAATAGATCTAATAATAGCTCTAATAGATAGATCCATGACCGTCAGACATATTAGGAAGAAGCAGAGGGACTGACTGGGTCAACAGTCCTACAGTCAGCGGCTGGTGTGGGAACACCTTGATGATCCTGTCTCAATTTTTTCACCTAACTGTTGATACACATTTTCAGCTTTGCGTTAAGGACTGAGAGATTAAAAGCCATTTTCAGTTCATAAAAATGATAAAATAATTGCACATTCAGCCTCCATAATTTTGGCAGTATTGTAGAGGACTGCACCTCATGTATTGCACTAAAATTCATTTGCACTCAAAATCCCAGAACACAGAACTCAGAACAGCTGAAACACACACACAGCAGATCTCAGTGACAGATCTTTATCAAGTGCTGAAAGAATCAAAGTGAGTCGGCAGAAAGAAGCATACACTGTCATACCTTCCTTTTCTGTGACAAACTGTGTGAGATAAAAATATATTTTTGCTAATTTCACTTTGTCCTAAAAACTGTTGCAAAAATCACATCAAATCATTGCAACATGAATCGCAATTAAGAAAACGATCTGCAAAAGACGCCCCTGAAGGGACTGAGACTACAAAAAATCTAAGAGCTAAGTAAGCAGGCTGATGAGGAAGAAAACTCCATTGATGGTGTGTAACAAACTGCTCTCATGAATCAGAAGTGCTTGTATTTTCACTGGTGAGATCATCCAATCAGATTTATTCTAAATATCTAGTTCTTATGTTGTTCCTGGAAAAGTTTACACTCCTACAGAAACAAGATGTCTTCTGTACAGCAGCAGGAGTCCTACAGAGAAGACATGAAATATGAGCAAGAGATCAGAACTAAATTCAGGTAGAGAGAGGAGGTGGAAGGGAAGAGAAGATTATTAACAATACAGAGGAGAAGAAAAGATGAGAAGCAGGAGGAGAAGGAGGAGAAAATGGGACAAAAAAGGATTAAAGAAGATGTTTCAGACTTGAAGAAGAAAAGAAGATGCAAACAAGCGAGAGACAAAACCACGCAGGAGATGTTTAGTTTTAAAATGATAAAATTTAAGATAAAGACTATTAGTTATTGACAGACAAAAATAGAAGAACACAGGAAGACAAGTGGTTGCAAATAAAGAGACAAAGACAACATGAAAACAGTAAATGAGAAAATAAGGAATAAGAAATAAAAGAGACAGAGAAACAAAGATAATGTCATTCTTGAAAACCTGCAGCAGAAGAGCAGAACACCAACAGGAAGATGGCTCAGAGATAACACAAAGGTAACAGGTGTGTGTGCCCTTGGCGGCGTCAGTGTTGCTTTTCCCAGCTCAGATATCCAACATCACACTGCTCTCCACAAACACAAAACAGAAAACTCATAGGTCAACGTGAATTACAGTAACTGTTCTCTTCACTGTCGTTGTCACTATGATATTATAGAGATAATAGTCCAGTTAATGTTTTTGTCCTTGCTGTTGAGTTTATTTTCAGCTCACTGTAACACATCAGAAGCAACAGTGTTCAGAAATGAAACATCAACCTTCGCAGAGGACTTGAAGCCACACTGGCAGCCATGCGAAGGCTGTAACCTGACAAACCTGAGACAGGGAAAGGTCAACAGTACAGTGTCAGTTCACTCACAGCTCTCATAGCGGGGTTCATTCAGAGAAAAGGTCTCTGCTCACTCTCTGCTCTGCAGCAACCAGCAGTCAGATCCCAGCACTTTGCTGTGAAGTTGATCCTTCTTTAAGGCAGATTTTGTTACTTGTGTTAAACTAAATTCTGACTCACATCGTAAATGCTCTTTGTGCTCCAGTGTACATGGTGGAGTCTCCCAGGAGAAACAACCCAGACGGCTGTGCGAGTGTTGGTTTTATAATTTTGCTGATCAGCAGTGTCAGTAATTTCAGCCTCCGGGGACCTTTCACAGCAATTTATCAAGCGGTTGTGGAGATACAGTATCTCTCTTTGGATCAAAGTGGTGATAAAGTTATTTTTTGTATAATGCAGATTAAAGAAGTGCAACATCACACATAGATTCTCTACTGAAGAGTTTAAATAAGCACATGATTTTGGAAATAACTACAGTTAACTTTAATCTAACCTTGTCCAACAGGGTTCTGTAAGCCCAGCGCTAACTGACTAGCATTTCCAGGTCTCCACATGGATCATCAGCTGGTGAGGATGCCGACCTTTCACACAAAACCTGTCAGCTTTAGCTGTTAATGACAAATCATTCTTTTCCTTCTTTCAAAAATCAGCTGTGTTTTGTTTTCAACACCAAAGCAGATTTCAATTCAATTCAATTCAAGTTTATTTATATATCATTATATTTATTTATAAAATCATAACAAAATCATCTCAAGGCACTTTACAGTGTAAGGTTTAAAACCCTACAATACAATTAAATAATAAGGAAAAACCCAACAAACCCCTCTTGGGAAGGCACTAGACAACAGTAGAGAGGAAAAACTCCCATTTCATGTTTTGTAATAATGTGTTATGTTTATAACCACAGTTTCATGAAGGAGGGAAGATACAACACTGACTTTGTACTAGGTGGGCTGGCAGGATAACGTCTGGTTAATGTATGTACGGGTTGATTTAGACGTTTGCGTTCACACATGCACCTCACCTGGTCCGGAGAAAGTCCGGAGTCCAGTGCACGTGTGAAAGCAGCTTTACTCTGCACCCAAGGTCAATTCCTGGTGGGCCATCGGGTGGCAGATCCATGACCCCATGATTCAACGTTCAGCCACCAGATGCTTGTGGTCAAGCTATCATCCAGAGTCTGGCTCCGGGAGGAGGAACAGGTTTCCCTATTCTGGGCAGTTTTCCTTTACTCCAAAAGGGTTGTCTCATCAAGATTTTAAGAATTGCTGTTAGTCTATGTTTTGGAAGCCTCCACTTGGACACTCAAAACTCTTGGGCTCAGAGAGTGGTTGGGGCTTCTTACCAGGAAACCACCTGGACACCTTCCATTGAAGGTTTTTCCAGGCACATCCAACTGGTTTGAGACCACAGGGCAGATCTAGAACTGGGAACACTTTGGGATTCCACATTAGGAGCTGATGGAACATGGCTGGAGACATCTGGGTCACCTTACTGCCACTTCTTCACATTCGGGCACATTCAGATCTTTTAAATGACTTGTGGAAAAGTATTGAACCACCGCCATCATTACCCTTCTAGTCCACAATGTCATCTGTTAAAAATTTCCATTGATAAAATGTGTCACTTTAATAAAACCGAATAAATGAACGAATAAAAACTTGAACTGAGAACTATGCTTGTCTATGTCAATCTAAAACAAAGCTCCACTGCCTATCACTGTGTCTAAACTGTCGTTCCCCATACGTCACTTCAGATATACGTATCACTGCCCTGCAAACTATTCTGTTAGCATTCAACAGCTGCCATGAGATCTGCGTATCACTAAGACTATAACAGAATCTGAAAATGTGAAATTATGACCAAAATGTCTTGTGGAAGACGCTGATGCTGTCAGACCGCACACTGCCCCAGGATCAGCATCTCGGCTGCAGAGATGCTGAGTGTGTGACACTCTGTGAGCCCTTGTTTAACATTCAGCTGATATTTGAACACTGAAGATTTTCTCTGACAGCCTCAGCGTGCTCTGTATGCTTTATGTGTAGAGTAGCTGTGTGGGTGGGAGAATATATAAATGTGCTCATGAATTTATGGATGTGTATTAGTGATTTGAGCAGCAGGGAGGCTCAGTGGTTCACACAGTTGCCTCACAGTCAGACCACTAGGTCTGAGAAGGACATTTCTGCTGGGAGTCTGCATGTTTTACCTGTGCTCGCATGTTAGCACTACAGAGAAGAAGCATGGATAGTGGAAAGTATTAGGACACTGCCTGAGCAAGACACTGAGCTCACACCAGGAGATGGTCCTTGGTTGCTGCACCGAAGGTGCCTAGTGGCACTAAATAGTAACTCAATGGGTCGAAAACACAATGTTTAAATGTAGAGAACGCCTCAGACAGGCTTCTGTCGATCATTGTGGCTGTAGAATTAAGTATTGGAGCAAAAGACAAAGAACATTTTGACAAAGAAATCCCTGAAATAACAAATCCGTACCCTCAAACTACTAATTTGGCTTTTTCATTTTCCATCACTTTAATAATTTGTATCCTCTAATTACTTAATTTGTCCTCTCAGATTAATCAGCTGTGCTTTTGAATGTCTAAACTGTGCCTTAGAACAGTTCCACGTATCCTCTGGAGGATCCATTTCCCTGCTCCTTGTTCCCTCAGCAGCCTCATTATGGACCACTTTGATCAGAGAAGGAGACGGAAATCATGTGTGTCAAGCACAACCTTTCTGGTATTTGTGTCAGATGGAGCTTCAGTCCTTCACAAGACAAAGATAAGGGGGTAAACTAAATTATCTGACAGAATTTATTCAGAATCCTTATTCAGAACTTTTACAAATTAGAAATTTGTAGTTTTCATTGTCACTATATTCACGTTTGTACTGCTGGACATGTCATGAGTTTAAAACCCTGAGATGTAAATATGTGGACACATAGAGGCACATTTTCTTACAGAAAAAAAAAGATCAAGATTGAGAGAGAATGGAAGAAACCTCAGGAAGAGAAGGAATCTCCTCAGACAGGAACTAGAGCCAACACAGTCCAACATCCATGGTCCAAATCAAAACATCCACCACAAAATTTCTTAGACTTTAAATTGCTCACTAAAGGCATAACAATGCATTTGTTCTTCCCGTCAGCAATTTTAAACTTTCACACTACTGCCATCTAAGACATCAAGCAGCCCTGTGTATCATACATGAAAACTGGTGGACCAGGTGAATGTATTAGATGAGTTTATGCAATAAAAATTAGATAATTATTCCCAGTGTTTTGTATTATTTATTTCATGCCTCAGATACAGTGTTTTTCAGATATAGAAGGTTGTTTTCTACTTACAATACCACCACATAATAGAAATTAATTGGATTTCATCAGTAACTCACAAAGATAGTAACACTAACGCTACTAAATTGACCCTCCACTAAGTTAGACTTTAAAACTCTCAAAGATAAATAGTGGTTTGAGACAAACCAGGTCTCAAACTGACACTTGTGGCTTGAAAAGATCAAATAATCAGTCCCCTACCTCCAGGTTCTGCAGGTATCCTTCCTGCGGGTCACACAGCAGCGAGGAGATCCGGTGGTTCTGTCTCATACATCGGTTGCTGCTGTCCTTCCACAGTGGGAAGATCTGCCGGATTACTGTCATGCGGCCCAGTGCGCTGTGGGTCAGCTCCAGGATCTCGGTGTCGCTGATTTCCTGCAGTGATGAGGAGTTGGGACAAAGTGAAGAAGTTATTGACCTCACTCAGTGTGCAGTGTTGCCTGCATGTTAATTAACAGAGCTTGTTGTTGTTTGATTCCAATTTTCTAAGATGCAGCCGTTGATTGGAGCAGATTTCTCAAGTGTCGT
This sequence comes from Helostoma temminkii, assembly GCA_900302695.1. Classification (NCBI taxonomy): domain Eukaryota; kingdom Metazoa; phylum Chordata; class Actinopteri; order Anabantiformes; family Helostomatidae; genus Helostoma; species Helostoma temminkii. Next base: position 60,087 of record OMLM01010527.1, read on the forward strand.
GAGGTGAGACTTAAGTGTGTGTATGGATGTAAACAAGTGTGTGTATTTCACCCAGAGCTGATTTCAGCTCAGCACCTGATGGATAAAATTATGTTTTTTTTGTGCCACATTAATTAAGAGCAGTGATCGGACAGTTTTCACACAGAAAACAAATCGCAGTGTCAAAGAGAAGGTGCGGTTCACACAGGCCATTAAAAAGCTTCTTTTATTGATGCGCATGTCTAATTGCTTTGACGCAGAGAAACCCAATTAATTTCCTTTGAGGTGTAATTATAGATATGCTCACTGTAACTCTAAAAGCATTAAAAAAATCTATGAATAACATTAGGTTTATTATGTTTTACAGCAGTAAACATAATTACAGCGCACAACTTAACCATGAGTTCATTTTGTAGTAGTGAAGTTGACTTTAGCCCCAGGCACACAGGATGCATTTCTCCAGCAGAGGTGGGTTGACGTTAATATTACCTGCTCTGGTCAGTTACTGCCAGGTTAATTGCAGTCCAGAACCAACAAGCTCCTTGCAGCTTGCTTGCACTAATAAAAAAAACACAAATGTGCTTGCAGCTTGACTGCAAACATGACGAGGAAATAATTACCTCTGTGAGGAGATCAAGACCCCATCAAAATGTGCTGCTACAGCTTTGCTCCTGTGAAATTTAAAAAATTGCCTGATTGGTTATTAGCAGTCCCTGTTTACAGTGCAGCCATGATGATGATCCTCATCACTGGATGACGATCCTCATCACTGGATGACTTTTATATTAAAGAAAACTCAAAACTAAGAAGATCCCAATGCAACTTCTGCAGCTTCTCTTTACTTTGATTCCTACACGGATCCATGGCTTCATCAGACCATCATCCTTCTCTTTCACTGGCTGAATCTTCATGACTTTAGAGACATCTTGTCATTTTGTATTTTTTCAGTCCCTCCTGGACACTGAGGTAACTTAATAAGGACCCCACCTCCTCATGTCATGTTAATCTTGTCTGAACTGAGCTTTTTTTTTTGCATCTCATGTATTTGTATTTCATCTTTATCCAATTAAAAATACACCACTGCTTGTAGCTCATTTATTGAAAACCTGTCATTCTGTCAGGTTAAAGGGTTTAATACCAAAACAACTTTGATTGGTGGTCCTATAATTGCTGCCAAGACATTAAAAATCTGTTTGTTGAAATGTGTTTACTTTCTCTTCATGCCAGTCACAAACACAAAGAAATACACCAGCATCGTTTCCTCGTGCTTCCAGCACTAACAGATGTTTCTGACTTCAAAAAAAAGAAAGCCTCAGAGAAGGAACTAAGTAGAATCTGTTTTCTTTAAAGTTGATTTATGTTTTCGTGCAGTTCTAGTCCCAAGAGACGAGAAGAAATTCACCAGTACCAGTTACATTTCGGGGGAGGTGTATGTCAGGGTACGGTAAAGATTTGATGCAGAAGCCTAAATTGAGCTTTAAGCAGTGGTGGTGCTTAATTTCTGAATTACTGAAATGCTGTATTCACACATGGGCTCAACTGGATGTTACACCACTCTTATCCCAGCCAGCTTGTTGCATTCTCATGCAGCTCCAGATAAGTTCAGGTTGCAGTGCATGTCTGAACACAGCTTTAGTTTGTGCAGACAAATCACCTTCTTCCATACCAAACAGGGAAAAGCATTTCTTTATCGAGCTGGATTTGTGTTCACTGCATGTTAAACTACTGTCTAAAGCAAACTGTGCTGCACTATTAGTGCTCGTCTTCACTGGAACTTAAAGTCCAGGCCCAAACACTGAAAGCCAGACACAGAGTATAGATATAAAATAAGTATAGATAGAAATATAAGAATGATTGTAGACATAGTCCCTTTAAAATGCATTCTCACATCTCACATAATCTGATGTCTATGAGTTGTGGCATTTGAAGAATTAGGTCTAGAATATATATATTACACATTAAGATGCTGTTTAACAGTGTGGCCTTAAGACAGAGCTGCACAGTGGGACTCAAAAACAGACACAGAAATACAATCAGTATCCAAACCATTTGGTGCCACTTGTCAAGCACAAAATGGAGGCAGAAGAGGAGCTGAAATGGATGTGATATTACAGGGATGGTAATGACCTGCATTCAGGCATAAGCAGGCTTAAGAGGGGCTGACGCTGAGAGGCAGTAGGAGGTGAGCTGAGGATCATGGGAATCACTGAGAGAATCAGACGAGCTTTTAGTTATTTTCTGAGAAACACAGCTTGGAGCTCGATGTAAGTTCTGAGAACAGGTAATGGTGTTGGGAGCATGGATGGAATCCCGGCTGAAGATGCTTCTTCACAAGCAATGAGGCCGATGCTTAACACTTTAAGATGATAGAAAACATCACATGCCTGCTGTTAGACGGGCGTCAGAGAGCACTGAAGACTAAACACTGCACTTGCTCACAAAAGAAAACAAAAACAAAAAAAACAGCTCAGCTACTGTCAGATTTCTACCACAGAGGATCAACAGAAGTTTACAGCCACATAGACATTTGGAAATTAGTACTACATAGTCAGACTGAGGCTGATGGGAATGTCATTAGATTAGCAGATACTGTGTCTGGTCATAAAGATTTAGAAGAATTTAAATGCTAACCTGATGAACAGTCAAAACCATCAGATTTATTATAATTCATCCTGAGGTTACCACGATCTACAATCATCACAATCCACCCAATAGTTGTAAAAGCAGGTCGCTGCATGTGTGTTCTGGTTTCACTTAACACAAATGTATGGTATCACGATGTATTAGGTTGAGCTCATTGTGAGGAAGGACTTTTTTTGATATAGACAGGCCATTCACCTTTGTCAGCCAAAATTTTCAATCCTGCCAACAACATTTTTTTATGGTTGGCTTCAAGAACTCACAGCACTGCGTTAAACTCAGGGACCAACTGTGGACTGCGGTATGTAAAAGAGAAAAATTAATGTCTTAATTAAAATACATTGCATCACAACCGAACATTATTTAAAACGCAATGTACAATGTGTCTTGTTCTTCCCTAAATAAGACAAACAAGCACATTGTGTATTGCTGTCACATTGTGCTCACAGACACTGATGTAGGCCGACTACACCAAAGTGAAATGACGCTACAAAGACTACAGCAGATCCCTGGGACTCCCAACCAGTCAGGCACAACTGAAAGGACCTGTTAGATGAACTATTACCCTTTTAAGCCAACAAGAACTTGCTGCTAGTTCTGGGCTGGTGCTAGTGGTGGTATAGGGAACCATCTATGAACTGGTTTGCATTTCTACAGGCGCTAACGTTAAGCACAAAAATCACTACACTTGTCTCTGTATAGGTGTTGCTCCTGACTTAATGAGCCTAAACTTACATCCAAACACTCCTGGTTTAACACATATGTGCTAATTGTTATAATCACTATGTAGAGTGATTACGTTGATTGTTGTTAAAACTATACAGCTGTTAATGTTAATGCCATTATCAAGTGGAAATATGCCTTTGGCAGAAAATCTCTGTGCTGAAACAACTATGTATAATTTATGTATAAATCAGGTGCAGCATTATTGAAGCCGATACTCTTAATAACAGATGAACTCACAGTTTGGAGTTGAGTTATTATCAGCATGTATATTTTTCAAACAGACTTGTACCTACTAATCCCTGGTAAAAGAGCTATTTTGCTCTCATTACCTGCAATCTAACAAGCCATTAGCCTTTGTTTTCTTTCTGTGCAGCGATGGGGGGACTAAAAAGAGCATAGAGGAAGAAATAAAGAGACACGGGGCACAGTAGCAAGCATCTGATGGATTCAGCTGTCGATAGAGAGAGATGGTTGCATCCACACCTGCAGTAGCTTTAATGTAACCTGGAGTTGCTTTGTTCATATCTGATTTGCATCTCAAAGAGACTGACTAGTGTCATTTACAATTGAAGTCAATTTTCACACAGCTTTCCAATGGATGCCTTGAATAATTACACTTTCTGTAGCATGAACCATACATGCAATACAAGCACACGTCTTGTCTAACACTGAATAGAAGGACGTGTGGCCAGTTTCTTTTTTTAGGGCTCATTTAGCAGTGAAAAGGATCTGAACACAGGTACACCTATTAACATACAGTACAATGAGCCTCCACAGTGCTCCACTCAAATCGCACCCATATACAAAACATAAAACTATATAAAACGTCCTGCGTTCTGTGGGAGAATAGAGCACCTTCAGTTTGAAAGAATGTGTTAGATACTAAATAAGGCAAGGAGTCACAGAATGGACATGAGTAGAGGGATGGGCCTTAAGTCACAAGGGTTGTAAAAAAGTGATCAGCAAAAGGAATGTAGTGACACTAATGGCCTAAACAGGCAATCTATGAGCAGGTAAACTTGTTTTCCATATGGTACACATATATATTGTTCCTCAGGAATGCCATGTGAGGGGGCCCTGTGAAGTATAAGAAAGAGGGTGGGAGAGATGCAGGGCAGAAGACATTTTACATGATTGTAGTGTTTTCTCTATGCCGGTATGTATTAAATTGAGATGGTTCATCACACTGAATCCTTCCTTAAAGTCTGCAAAGATTCTACGACAGTTCAGTTCCAGGGTCGGCCAGGGTCTTTCTGTGTGGAGTTTGCATGTTCTCCCCGTGTTTGCGTGGGTTCTCTCCGGACACTCCAGCTTCCTCCCACAATCCAAAGACATGCAGTCAGGTTAACTGGAGACTCTAGGATTGTTCGTAGGTGTGAGTGAGAGTGTGAATCTTTGTCTACTTGTGGCACTTTGCTGAACTGGCAATCTGTCCTGGGTGTACCCTGCCTCTCCAGCATGCCAGCAGCCCCTACTTTCAGAATATGGATCGATGAACTTGCAAGGGCCTGACTGAAAATTGGATTTTGAGAGACTTTGGACTGGGATAGAGGGCAATGCTTAAAAACCTGCTCCGTCCAAAACATGCTTGTGCAAACTCTGCTACACTCACATGCTCTGACACATAAAGTGTAAACTTAATTTTTGTAGGAGGTATACGTTTTAAATCTCCCAAGTGGAAACAGCAGCCTTGGTATGTTTTGGTACAACTTACTGCTTAAACAGCACGGATCCAAAATAGATTTTAGCTGAGTAAAACACCAAAACCTTAAAATGATGGTGTTTTATCAGCATCAGCTGAATCTGTAGCTGCTCTTGGCTCTACAGAGATTTATACTGTGTTTCAGCTCATTGATTAGTGTCTGTACAACAAGTTTACTGCTGTCACGGCACGAGCACTTTAGAGTAAAACCTATAAACTAGCAGACAGACACAGACCTGCTGGTGAGCATAGTGGAGCATTTAGCAACTTAAGAGCAGATATTTCTCTCAGGAGGTGGTGGGGACCAAAAGAAGAGCTAAAAGTGAGGGAACACTGGGCGGAGATTCATCAGATGGAGACCAACACCACTCCACATGAATCATCGTGTTGCTGCAGGATGTGGAAAAAAGCAAAAAACCACTTAATGATTTTCTGCTTTAACCAGTAGCTGCATATCAGGTTAGTGTGTCCTGCACTGGAAGGTCTGGAAGGTGCACAACATGAAACTCTAGTATTGAAAGTATTTTCATGACTTACCAAAGCTTTTCTACTGCTCCTAATTTCTTTTAGCACAAATTAAATAAGCTGATGCTTTTTTTTTTTTTTTTGAAGTATTAAAAAGCCTGAGCAGACACTTTGTGGATTCCTGACTGTTCCTGAGATCAGACCTGACAGCTTCTGCCTCACAGATTCTATCTATGTGGTCTTCACTGCCGCCCACCGACTGTCTCTGTCATCTCTGCCTCAGCTCCCTGCCTCCCTCCACCTCTTGTTAATTACTGTCCTCGTCTCTCTGGACCTCTCTCTCATTACTCTTCTCCACACCTCTGTTTGTTCTCCATTCTCTCTTCTTTGCTGCTCTGTCTGAAAGTCTCTCTCTCTCTGGGCCTTTTTAAATTGGCATCAGCAGTGTCATCTGGTTGTGGCTGTTAGTGCTGCCAGTAGACAGAGGGTGAGAAGGACACTCTCCCTCTGTTGACAACATGTCTGACTGTGTACTGTAAAGCCTCCACCACTACATACACCGACTCTAGCCATCTGAACAGAGCTACACACCAAGCACAAGAGAGAAAATGTTCTGTTTTGACTGAAACATTTGAAAATTATGTCTTTCTTTTACCACTACAGAGAACCTGCTGCTAAAACCAACCAAATCCCTGTTGTACTACATATAATTCTGAGTTCATACAGCCTGGGTGTTACTACTAGCAGTTTAACATGTAGATCTTTTAAACCCATTTAAAAAGTGGATATGGGCTGCACGGTGGTGTACTGGTTTGCACTACTGCCCTTCCAGTCCAGGCTTCCTGCGTGGAGCTTGCACGTTCTCCGAGGGTCTATGGGAGTTTCCTCTAGGTACATCCTCCCACAGTCCAAAGACATGTAGCTAGGTTAACTGGTGACTCTAAAATGGTTGTCTGTCTCTATGTGTCAGCCCCATGACAGACTGGAGACCTGTCAGGTGCGCCCTGCCTTTCCCTCAAGACCCTTAAGAGGAAAAGCCGTTAAGATAATGGATGGACAGATGTGTGGGTGAATGAACGGAAACTCTTGTCTTACTAGGGGAGCAACACTGCATCGATCTGGATAGAAGCATCAATCAAACAGTCAACAATCTCAAATCCTAACCAGACACATCCACAGACATTTCCTTCAAAGTGCGTGTTCTCTTAAAATTGGACAAATTGGACAACAAGCGGTGCTGCCTCAGAGAAGGACTGCTGGATTGGACTGTCAACCGTGTGCACTTTAGTCTTGAGCTCAGCTCAGCAGTGGGCGAGATTAGCAGATCTGAAAATACAGTGGTGGTGTATATAATGCAGCGTCTGACTGAGGGCAGAGCTCAGCTCCAAGCATACAGAGGAACAGCAGGCAGGAGAGAGGAGAGGAAGCCCAGGTGATCAATGCACATTACTGTACATGTAATAAAAGCTCTATTAAACAAGCATAAACTGGAAAGTCAGCTCTGCACACAGTCTCCCATCTGCTGCCAATTACTTATTATTATGAAAACACTAACACTAAATTAATAGTTGTGTACATCAACTCTTCAGAATAAATCAACACATGTTCAAAATGAGCAGGTTCTGGTAGGCTCTAAGAGCCATCCTGGGTCCTTATTCATTATTCAAAATTACTTGTGTGATTAGTGAATATGAAAAGCTCAATTTTCTTCTCTCTTTCAGCTTATCACATGATCGGTTTTGCCACAGCGGAAAATAGTCATCGATTTAGTACAGGTTTTACGCCAGATGCTCTTTCTAAGGCAACCCTCCCCAATTGCCGGTCTTAGGACCAGCACTCAGAATACACTAGCTTGTGCAATGTCAGTGTCTGGGGTTTGTGGACATTTTGGGGTTAAGTGTCTTGTCCAGGGACACCTCAATAGTAGTAGTAGCGAAGTAGCAGTAACGAATCGCCAACCCTTCAGTCAGAAGGCTACCACACTACCAACTGAGCAAGCTCAATAAAACATCTAATTATACTGTAGTTGCATTTGTTAGCTGATTAAAAAATATATATAATGTGTGAAGCAAATAATTTCATTTCATATTGATTACAGGCTTCGCACAAACCCAAATGTTACACCCTGCTAGCTTCTTGGTGTCTATCAGTGAAGTTAAACTGGCTCAGCTCATTTAGTCTACACATATTCAAGAAAAACACAAAAGTGAATTTTGGGATTAAATAAACTGCTCCTCGTCTGACTGCACTAACACATCGTTTTCAGTTTCAAATTCAATAGTAAATGGATAAATGATAAAAAGTAACCTTGTTAAACTTTTTAAAAGATGAAAAATTTAACAATATTGAAAATATGTGTAACACCAGCTGAATCTAAAGTGTTGTAGAAGTGTCTTTTGTGTAATGGTAAATGCTGGATGGAGGGAGGAGAGAGGAATGACAAGAGCCAGAGAAGGAAATGGAAATCAGCTTGTCTGCAGCCTCTGTCTGTTGACAAGACACCTGACATCTCACTGCAGCGACATCCAAGACTAGAAACTACCTGTGTTACCTGTCTGAGCTCAGTGACACGATGCACACACAGTTTTACACTGTTAAACCTCACAGGAGCGAGGGACGACAGTGGGAAGAGAGAGGGAAGAAGGAGGAGAAGACGGGAAAAGAAGATAGGATGGGGAAGGTTGACAGGCTGTCTGATTGACCTGCTGCGCCACACAGGATTTCACATGATGTTTGTCACGTTTTTCTATTTTAACTGCTCATCACTGAAAATGTTGTCACATTTTGTTTGCCTACCTACTGAGCTCATCGTGTTTAGAGTTGCCATAGTTACTCCTCCTGTATAGCATGATGAAAAGATACGTTCATGTACCAGCGACACAATTCAGCATGATCAGGGAAGGTGGAGATTTGTATTTAAAGCCTATTAGATGCCAGACACCAATAGTTTATAATGCTCACAGAATGTACACATAGTTATCACAGCATTAATACACAGCATATCACAGCACAACATGCACAAAAATCATAAATGCCTAAAACACATTATATTGTGTTGTGTGCATATATGCGTATAATGTATTTGTTAACAACTGTAACGCCACATTTCAGTGAGCTATTTGACTATTTGTTGTTTGTTTTTTGTATTAATATTGAGTATTTATTCAAGGAAATGGAAATTATAATATAGTTATTACATTCAGACACCAGATTATGACCTAATGTTACGAGAACCTTCATGAAGGAGCTGCAGCACTGATCAACATTTCAGCGTTTAGTCTAAATGCTGCTTCGAATACTTTAATTTCTATTAGCTCTATATATGAGTTTCAGACCATATGAAACATTCAGTCATCATATAGTCTAATTCATTATAATAGTGTGGACATTTGAATTTTGTTTAGGCATCATTTCAAGTTTTTGTTTTGTGTCCATAAACTTAAATTTCCCCCTAATGTTTGATGAATAAATTAAAGGTGGATGGATTTAATTTAGCTGAAAAGGTGGGACAGCAGTAGGGAGGAGAGGGTTTATGTGAAACATGAAACTATGTGGTAGCTGTAACCAATAGATGCATCTATTTAAACCTCGCTAACCTAACTGTGGCAAGACTAGAAGAGAAAAACATAGCAAATCAAACAGCACAATATCATCTTTACAGTGATACCATAGAAATACATGTGTTCTGAAAGAGTCTGAGCAGAAAAATGAGCATTAAAATACAGGCAGAATTACCTGTACACACATTCATAGAGTGCCTTGTCATGGTGAAAGAAACACTGTCTAAGAATATGTGATGCTACTCTGTGCTCATATTTCACACTTTAAATGGAACCAGCACCAACGCACATTTATCTTTAGGAAGGTATTTGATCATAAACAGTGTTTAATGTGCTGAAAAGCCCAAACAGACACTAGCAACTGAGCAGTGCTGGGGTTTCTGAACACAGCTTCATTGTTGTGGTTAATTAAAAGGCAGAGTATAATTAGTTAAATGATGACTTTGAAACAAAGCAGAGAATTTTAAGTGGATTAGGAGGTTTGCACAAAGCTGGGAGGTAAAGAGAAAGGAAATCTGGCACTGAAAGCGCGCTGTGAGGTTTTTGTATTCAGCCTTCAGCAGATGACAGTTCCCCCCTCTCCCTCTGAATTATGCTGTTAACACTCCTGTCAGCTCAGTTAATTGCCTCAGAAGATGTCTGGATATTGATACTGGGAGCAGTGTGACAAATTAAAAAGGAAAGATAATTCAAACAAACAAAACAACCCAGCAATCGGTTGACAGAGTAGCCAGTGGAAGTCAGGTCCGGAGTTCAGCGAGTCTATTGCGATTTAACACCATCCCAGCTGTGGGGGAGGATGCTGCGATATTCCATTGTCACCTCCACCTATTTCAATTTTATTTTCAGCATGGAAAGTTGCCCCTGCTGGTGGATCTGCAACAAAGGGTTGGAGAATGGCAGCCGCTGGAGAGAAGTAACATAAAAGCTACTCAGCTTGTGTTTTTATCCCACATAGGAGAGTTTTTTCTGGTTTTAGTGGTTCAGTCTTTTACTTATTGTGTTCTTTGATGCAACTGCTGCTTTTTAGGGATATTTACTGTAAGACTATGTTTAGACCATATGAAGTGTTTAGAACATAAAGATAGGTGGTATACAGTTGCAACAGGACTTGCTTGACATCTTTTTATCTCGTCTCAGTGAGGCTTCATCATTTCTGACCAATTTGGAAGTCTCAGGTATTTACCTGAAGTGCAATCATTAAGGTTTGACAAGTGCATCATTGTCTTTTCTGCAGAACTTTTACTAAATATTTATGATATCATACATTATTTATTACCTTTAAATAATAACATAACTTAAAGCAAACATATATATGCTGATTTTCACATCCATTCCTCCTTTACCTTTAGCTACTTGAACAAAAGTTTATTACTTTTAGCTAGCACATCAATTTATGAATTACTTTAACCTGACAATTCAACAATTTTAACTGTTCAGTCTATTTAGCTAAGAAATACTATAAGCTTAAGGTAATGGAAAAATACATGAGAAAAACATCTGAAAGATAAGATTAAGTTAACGTGAATAAGAAAATGCTGCCTTTTAAAAAGCTTACTAATGTATAAATTGCTAAAATGGGTTAATTTAATGGATAAACTGCTGGAAAATCTAAAATAAAATGGAAGCTGTGGAAATTGTTGTAGTTTTTAGCTGTTGTAACCTGCAAGTTGGCTTAATTTAACTTGTGTTTTATGTTTTGTATATGTTGTAATATCCAATTTCATAATATTAATAGTTATATGCATGTTGAACCGTTCAATTTGAATTCCAATAGGAGTATTTTGGAAAATGGTGTATGATGCCGGTGAAGGGGTAGTGACAGAGCTGTCAGATTCCGACAGCCACAGTGATAATGTTCTCTCACATGTTGGAGACAATCACCCGTATATGTTTGACACAATTGAATATTAAAGGGGAGTGAGTGTGTCTGAGTATCATGTCTTACCTCATTGACAAAAACCCAGTGACTGTCTTTGGACGCCAGATTTGTTTCCACTGCCTGCAGACACACACAGAGACACAGAAGCAGACAAGGTTAATAAGGACTGTTAAAAGGCATTTTAATTACTCATAGGATGTGGCATTTCACTGAGCTTTACTTCAAGTTCAGCACTGAGACCTTCCTGTAAAGCCTTTGTTCTCACTTGTGTCATCTTTGTATAATCGTTGTGTGTTGGTTTGAAAAGTTCACCTCCCCACAAACAAGTAAGCCTCACAATAGGTTGTCCTGCCAAAATGTTGAGCAACAAAAGCTTTTCAAGGGGAGCAGAGTGAGTAGTTTGCACTTATCAAAGCGCCTGAGCTCGCCTGGGTCTTTGCCACCGCGTGATAATCCTAATAACATGCAGCATCCTGCAGATGAGCCAAGCATGCAGCTGATAGCACACAGAAGAGCAGAGCTTAGAAGTGGATAAACAGTGCAGGTCACCCTGCACAGAGATGGAAGTTTTAATGGAGTATGTTCATGTTTTACTAACCACAGGGGAAAAAAGAAAGTATGTCAACAATTCTTTTATTAAGGTTCAAAGTGCTGAAGGAATACATTTAATTTCAATCTATTAATATACCAAATATAAATACATACATACATAGTGGTAAATGTTTTATTTTATTGCAATAATAGCAGAGGTAACTGAAATGTTGTTAGTGTTGTAATTCAGACTGATTTACAGAAAAAAGATGGTTGTAAGTGGTGAAGGTCATTAGTCATTACTTTCTAATCTAAACCCTGCCAAAGACAAAAATAATCATTTAAAGTGATAAGATAACCGACTACAGATACACATACACACACTGTATTTACTGCATGATGATCTGACACTACAGTAAAACATTCAGACTGAAAAACGAGTTTAATAAAGCCTATTAATTACAAAGAATGAATTTGTCCTGGTTATGGCGGCCATGTTGGGGAGTCTCAGCTTTAGTATCCACTTTGCTGTTCTTTAAAGTAATATAAGCATTATAAGTAATTTCTGTCATTATGTGATAACATGATATAGCATGTGTTGGCTGTTAGCTTAGATGATAAGTATCATAGTATAACATAGTAGCATTATTGTGCAAACTGAACAAAAAAGAAAAAAAGAACAACTTAAAGAAAACAGATGAGTGCAATTATTAGACAACAGCTGCAAATGGCTAAAAATAGACACGATAACCATCAACAGACAAAACTGTGTGACAAAATGACAGATACCTTCCTGTACTTTTTGTCCATAAATGGACACAAAAAGAGACAAAGCAGTAAAATAACTGGTGGTTCTCCTGCTATGACTTCATCTAATCAGACTAATTAGACATCAGAAACTTGTGTCATAGAAAATTCTATCAGTGGACATACAGTTTACATGGTGCACACACATAAATACACAAAATGCTGCCATGAATGATCAAATGTCTATAGACAAATATCAGTTTATGATGGATCTTGTTCTGTGTCCACAGGGCCTCAGAATGTCATGTCTTTCAGCAGGTCCTTATTTGGCCTCAACATCAGCACACTGACACACTCACTCAACACAACTTACAACTGTTTAAGACTTGGCAGAAAAGCACAAGGACACACAACCACTTCAATGTAACTGTAATGAAAAGTAAAATAAAGACGATTCTTGTTATAAGCTTAAAGATGAAGATATTTGTGTGTGTGTGTGTGTGTGCGTTCAGATGTCAGTTATCAGGTTAACCTATAGTAAAGGCCACAGCACTGCTCTCATAACACATTTCACATGACACCTTCCTACTTGAAGATATTACACCTGTCACCGTAACCTTTACTGGATCCAGATGGACTGTCGGCATACAGAGGCACATGACTCACCTGAGGCAGCTGGCAGAGGAGTCTTCACCTTATGTACCTGTGTTCCTCTTAAACGCCATGTTTGGTGTTCTGGGTTTTTCCTCACTGCCTTCCTGCTCTATTATCTAAAAACACAGTTTCACAGCTGCATTCTGGTTTATTTTCTGCTACTGTGGCCACAGAAATTGGTTAACGCTAAGAAATACACGTCAGCCCTGGAGGAAAGAACATTGTAGCTTTTAATGTGTGGGTGAAGAGGATGACTGAGCAGGAGACAGAAACACGATGGAGCAAAGACTACTGGAAAATAAGAGAAAAAATGTGGTGTGGTATTTCTCCACAACAGAAGACCTGGGAGAACATTCAGACCTCTTAATTCCCATCGAACACACTATAAACTGAATAACAGGGCTATTCAGTTACAAATTCAGTTGGGCTAGATTTTTTTAGATAAAGAAATTCAGTTGGGCCGATGTTATTAGTGACCAGTAAGCAGCAAGTAATTACAAGTTTTGAACCTAATGTTTTAAAAATAAGTCATTTATTCATCGTTTCCCTTTTAAATTTGATCACAACTGACACAGGTAATTCAGAAAGAGCATGTCAAAAAAAAGAGCACATACATGAACAAAGGTAGCAGAAATACATTTTGGTTCATAAAATAGTAGTACACCACATTAGTGAATATTTTCGAAGCATTTGCCATCAGAAAAATGTCATATGCACAATTGTATGGTGTAAGTTTTGTCTGTGGAGTTATCTACTGCTATAGACATTGTAGTTAAAATAATACCTCTAACATTTTCTACAAAAGCTGATGATCATCTTTGTAAAAGCAGAATTTATCTACTCAGACAAAAGGCCTTTTCTTTAGAACTTTAAGAAACTCTTCTTTTCATAACTTTCAAAATTTGATTGACTAAAACTACTAAAAAAAGCTTCTGCTGCCAGATCATCCCCAAATAAAGAGGATACACTACTGCAGGTAGTCTGGAAGGTGGCACTGTTTTACAGATGGATCATCCTCTGGGGACTAGAATTATCCAAACCAGATTTCACGTTAGATATTGTGCTATGGATCACAGAGTTGGACGATCCACCAGACTGAAGCCACCGTCTTTAAGCCAAAAACCAAGTAGGGATTTGTGAATGCATCCTGAAAGGTGGAGCAACAGCTCAGCAATGAGACACGAACTGCAGCATGGCCACTCGGTACGTCTCGTCCCTCTTACTGTGTCGTGTGACGAGGTCACAACATGACTGCGACCCTTCATGCTGCAGCAGCCCTCCCTGGGGGACAAGCAGGAGGATGACGACGATGAAGGCCGACTCGCATGACTGACAGCTACACAAATGTGTGAGAAGCTCAGAGAGGAAAGAGCCAGACAGCACAGAGGAAATCATGCAGACATAAGGCCTGAGGAGTGGGGATATGACTGTAAACACAGCGTCCTCTCAACTTTAGACAGTTAGCCTTTTCTTTCTTCTCTGATATGTGACAGTGCTGGGGTCAGGCCTTTTGATCACTTCATCTGTCTGACGATGAAAGATGGATGAGAACCGAGACACTTGCTGCTGTGGGCGACGTCCTCAGTATTTAAGCTGCTCAAAATACTCAGTGACGTGGAGCTGTGGACATCCTGAAGTAGCTGCTTGCCAATGATCACCACTGTATTCACAAGCATCGTCACCTGTAGGAAGGTGCTTTATTTTACATGTCCATTATTTTTTAAGACAATTTCCTGGAAACTTTCTTCACAGTTTGATAACAACTTTGCTATTTTCCTGCATTTCCTGTAGTTATTACCCTTCAAGTCTTGGTACAGTTGGCCATTTTTTTTTTTTTTTACCACAACCTCAACTGTGTGACAGTTTTGTTTCATTTTTCATTACAATTCTTTGTAAATTTAGTATTTTTCATTGTGAAAACCACAAACATGTTCGATGAAGCTTTTTTATATTTGAAAATGTAAATCTAAATTGTAAATTTCAAAAACATATGTACAAATGTTATGTAACTATTTATATTAAAATGCAGAAAACAGCAGCATATTATACACACACCATCAGATAAAGTTACGCATTCCCAGACTGCTGAGTTTCCCACATAGTGTAGATATGCAAAACAAAAATCTAACTATGCACAACTACTTCCAACACAACCAGGTGTCACGATAGGAAGGTTTCTGTCATGTATGACACTCCATTAAACATTGAGGCCACATCACGTTCCATGTTGCATCAGTCCACTTATTGTACTTACTGCAGTAGTTTTAACCATTTCATGATGAAAATATCTGGGAAACGCCAGATAATGCATCCTAATTTGTGCAATTCAACAAAATGTGAACAATTTACAATAACTCTGGCTTTGCCATCACAGTAACATTGAAAAACTTTTTTAAGTCTGTGCTTACAACACCAGTTTAACGCTTTCTATGAGACTTCGTCTTGCTACATCATCTTAAATAGGTCATGTGATTTGGACATGTGGGTGTGTCCATCAACCCCTGGGGCTTAAATAACTAATTCACAATTGGGATCTTTTATTTTAACATATATTTAACTGCCATTCATCATACCCGGTAGGAAGCCCTTCCTTCAGCAGAGGGGGAGTCCTTGGACACATCATACCTGATGACTGATAGTGGGCAACACACTTAAAAGCTGGGGAGTAACCACTGGATGTCTGACAGTACGCAGTATGTTTCTGTGTAAGAAAATACATCAAAGTCACATCAAGAAAGAAAGAGCTGATTTCAGGTGAGATCTTGGATCGGGAGGTGCAGACAACATGAACCAACATAGAAAGATTGTCAAATAACTTGTAAATGTAAAATAAAGCTAGCTTGAGGTAGCTGCAGTTACTGCAGGTCTCTCCTGGTTATGATGTCATCGGTCACCACTGTTCGTCGTAAGTATCGAATGCGTTAAAACTAAATCTTTATGAGAATGACTGACTCAAGACTTGAATCTTTACACAGCACACACTTAACCTTTTCTGCCACCAACTGACACATCTGTCACCATCTTTTCCTTAATAAATGAAATCAAAAACTGCATTTATTAAAATATTGTTTAGCTATTTAGTGTGGAAAAAAAGAGGGCAGGGATATGTTTTCAGAGCACTATAAGTGTGTGATGGTGGGGTCAATAATAAGGTTCATGTGAAAGGCAGGCATGGTTGTTTGTCTGTTCACATTCTGACTGTCCATAAACAATCCAATATACTCAATAAAAAGAAAATGAACAACTTCAACAGTCCATTTAACTACTGCATACACGCAATGATGAAGAGTTCAGGTGGTTATGTAAATGTAGTAACTCTAGTGCAGCACTGCCACACATGGGTGTCGACAGCAGGAACAGACACAGAATTGTGTTAATTTGTGTTGTTGTTAGTAAAGACTGATGTTCGGAAAGTGGAATGTAATGAATGAATATATTAAGGTTATTTCAGGAACCTTAATATATAATATAAACCATGGAGTAGATCCCAGCCATGACTCAACTTCTAAATAATTACCTGCAGTTTTCGACTGCACTGGACATTAAACATAAACCCAATTTCTATTTAAATGACTAATATTTATGAGTCTTACAAGCAAACTGATGGATATTGATGTCTGTTTATAAACTACCACCCACTACATAATTAGTCTCTTTCTTAAAACCCTGAATACAACGAACAGGCACTCCATAACACTTAATTGGCACAAAATAGTTTAATCGTTTCTTGAAAACATGATTGTAATTAACAGCTGAATACCAGATATAATTATGGAAATTATGAGAAAGGTTTTACAGGAAATTACACATAGAAAACAATATTCAGAACAGCAGCAACGCGATAGGCATGTAAATGTTTGGAATTTGGAAATTTTGGAAAATTGATTGTTTACATGTTAACTGTGTCAGATCACTAACATGAGCAATATTTTTAATCGCCTGCATTACGATAACAGTGGGTATTTCTGTAGCACATCTGAACATAGCTTTCTCTGGTATGTGCACATGACCGAGCCTCATTATGTTTCTACCCACATACTGCTATTGACCAAACCGGACCACAGAGGTAACTCACAGGAGTCAGAACAAACTCTACAGGTGAAGTCTTTGAACAGGTACCATGAGATCCAGTTAAATAGAAAATAATAAATTATAAAAAAAAAAAAAAACAGGGCAGATCAAAATTATTGCATCAACACAGCCTGCAGCCAGTTCTGCACCAGGAGCCAGTGCATGTCTCTTTTGTCCTGAAATCCACAAACACTGGTTGATTTCACACCCTGCAATTGAGATTTTATTTTCATCTCGGCTTTCTAGAGAGCACTGACCCTTCTTCTCCACAGCCATAATTTGATTTTATTCCTTTAAATAGTAAAAACACTGTATTTGTGGATTTGACACATGGCAGAAATGTGTTATTATCAAAAGCAAACTGCTCCCACTTTCTTTTGGGTTGTAAATTGCACTGGAATCATAAGTGGCACTATAAGGTTGGCAGGCTAATTGAATAAGTATTAGCATTAAAAAGCTACACTGATGACAGCGTCTGCTCCAGGTTTAAAAGGCTTAGGGTAAAATGTTTTCACTCAAGAGTCAAATTAAACTCCAGTATAATCATGAAAACCTAGAGATGCTGCACAGCTCCCAGTTAAACAGGTGCTACTGTACGTACAGCTGACACTGAGCAGAGAAGTTGTTTTTGTTGCGCCTACAGAGCAAAAAGCTGTCAATAAGTTACAAATAAATATTCACTACAACACATACTGCTGGCTTGAAGAAAATGGAGGCACCATAATGTTCGAATTTGCTCAGCTGCTGTTTCGAATGTTTGTTAAATTCACCAGCAGCACATCAGCCTTACAAGGTGCTGATGAGCTATCGATCGACCGTGAAGCTGAGACACATGAAAGCTGTGAGACAGAATCAGAGTTCGCTCAGCTAAATATTGACTGATGAGCTGCTTCTTTGTAAAGATGTCGTTATTTAGTTATTATTTTTGTGTTAACTTTCATTTCTATTCTTAAATGCACCACAGCAGGTACTGCTTTGAAAGAAATATAGTATCTCATGTCTGTGCCACAGAGCTCCACTGTCAAAAACACATCAATGAGCCGCACAGTTGCACTGGGACACATGTTCCTTCATTAAGATTAACACAACATGGAAGTTTATATTGACTGAGTAACACATTTACCATCCTGCTCAGTGGGAGGAGGTGCCAACCTAAAGCCAGTCTGAGCAAACACATGTGCTAACACACTGCAGACATACATTTACACTCCAACTCCTCACTAATGAGCATATACAACACCCCTCAGGTTAAACATACAGTGAAGAAGGATTAAGGGATAAAAACATGTCAATGCATTTATACACAACAGAAATCAATTTCCCTTCTGGTCGCAATACAACAAGAATGCAACATCGCTCTACAAAACCAGTCACTGGTTGTGCATGTAAAACATGTTAAATAGCTGCTTCTAATCACCTGCTGAACAGCAGACTAACACTGGATCCTAGAAAAACACTGAACTCAAGGTAAAACACACTGAAGGATCTCCTTCCTGCACTACCCCACCTGACAGGCTTCATTTCAGCCTCCGCCCAGAGACAGGAGATGATTGTTGCACTGTCATGAAATGGCTCTACACAGCAACACCTCAAGGTTATAAAACTTGACTTATTCAAATTGAATTTCTTTAAACAATTTGAAAACTTCGACAAGTCGACAGGAGGCCTACCTCATGATGCAGTGGTAAAAAAACAAACTCCAAACTTCATCCAGAGAGCAGCACCGACGCTTGATAAACACAATATTGTTTAAAATCACTATATTAAAAACAGAACTGTGGTTTTAGCTGCACCAGGCCCACACCAAACACCAAACAGTGCCACCAGCCTCAAAGAGTCTGCTTCTACTTCTTCTTTGCTTTAAATTGACAGTTCACAACCAAGTTTTTGTGCATTACTGCCACCTACTGGATTATAACATACCCAGCTCTCACTTCCTGGACCTTTTAAGTCCAGATTGTCCTAAAAATGAACACAGAGTCCTACAACCCACATGTCCTGAGACCAACTGTAAAACTGCCCTAAATTCAAATTTCAACCTTTCTTTTTCTTCCCTTTAAGTCTCTCATGTTCATACTGAGGCCACTGTTTAACTACATGTTCAAAACTCACATCTTCCATTGATCATAAATGTACTGTTAATTAAAAAATCCAGATCCACTGCAACTTCTCATTTCTCCTACTTTGCTTTGTATATTAATGTTTACCTTTACCTTCATTATTCTATTCCTCATCTCCGATTTATTATACTTTTAACTTTATTTATCCTTCAATTAACTATCATATTAATTTCCCTTCTCCTAGCTGCTTATTTTGCCACAAAAACAGCTGCATAAAAATATCATTTTTAGGAAGCAGGTTGTCTAATATGTAGCGTGTGATTTGTTGACAGTGACAAAGGTCGATGAATATTGAGTTAACTTTGAATGTTTGATGTCAGACGCTTACAGAAGCAAAAGCGGTTCATATCTAAGATGAACTCTGCACTACAAAGACAACACAGTACCATAAATGTCATGTGTACTGTGAGAGAGTATGTTTAGTCACGTACTAAGGATGTGAATGTAGACGATCAAGGCTGCACAGTTAAATAACTCCAGTATTTTTCACAGTGTTCCTGCTTCATCTATGCAGCCTGCAGCAGAGCTCAGGGGACGTCAGTGGTCCAGCACATGGGGACCGGGGAGTTAGCTGGTTTGTATTATGCTCTACTGGCTTCACTCTTCTGTCTCCTGACAACAAGCATTAACAGGCGTGGGAGCAGCAGTAAGCAGGGGCGTCACACTGGGGACAGGCTGCTTTTAACACCATGTTAATGGAACAGGCTTGAATGAAGCCCACAAGCACGAAGTTCGTAGGGGAACGCACCCCAGTGGCTCTACAAACATGTACAGGCACTGGGCTGTTTTTTCTTTTTCTCTCTGAAGCTGGAAACTAGAAAATCAAAGAGCAAATTTGAATCTGAAAATGTAGAAAATGGCATGAAATGTCTTTCTCTGAATAAACAGAGCGCTCGTCCTGAAGTTGCTGTTTCATCGGTTGGAGACAAGAACAAAGAATTTGTTTTTTGTCTGAGAAGGTCTGAAGAGCAAAGGCCACCTGTAGCTGACGGCAGACTGGTGAACAGACAATGTCTTCACACTGGAATGAAGTACAGAAAGACTGACAGGACCTTTTTTTTTTTTACTTGAGATAAAAACCTGTTTTTATTTTGCCATCCCTGCATCCACAGTTATACGGGACTTGTACTATAATGTCAGACACCATCACTGAAAATGTGATGAGGTGAGAATTATTGAGAATTTGTCTGCCACTACTCAAAGCTTCGAGGTACGACACCAAACTACTGCCTGTGGGTTACTGCATTCACTGAGCTGCTCTCTATTCCAGCTCACATGGCTTTTCGGTTCTCAGACGTATTATATGGATGAATTAGCAGGACGAAAGTGGAAAATAAGGTGATTGGAGGCAAACTTTTGTTTTATGCAAGTGGAAGGAGAGAAGCAAAAAGAGTCCAGAGCAGTAAGTCCTTTACTTTGGAGGGATACAACTGAGATCTGAGGAAGGACGTAGAGGAAAGAAACATTTTGTGTCTGAGGTCAGACATGAGATTCAAGTCTTTACCAAGTCTGAGAACCTGGAAGATAGAGATGCGTTTAAATGTGCATGTAAAGGTACTTTAGAATGACAGGAAACAATGTCTCTGTGGGTTTGAGATAAACAGCATAGACCATTAGCTTAGATTCACACCTTAGCCCTGTTCTGGATCACACTCCTATTAGTTTCTGACTCTCCTTCTTCACCACAGTCCCCAACTGAGTCTAAAGGAGACCAGCAATAATCAACACAGGCACAAAGGAAAGAGATTCACAAAAATAACAGCTTTTCTCTGTTTTACACAAACACATTTAGGCTTTTTCCAGCTTCCCTTGAACACACACAGCTCACCCACAATCCCAAGCTTCGGGTGTCACAGTACTTCGGGGAGGGCTGCTTTTAACAGCAACACGATGACCTTCATCCAGGCCTTCGAGACTCCAAAAATGACTGGAGGTCAAGCCGATCCTGTCAGGATGAGTCAGGATGCTTCCAGCGCTCGTCCTCTGCTGCTCGCTTTGTCAGACACCGGGAAAAAAAGAGCCTCCTCATCTCGTCTGAGGGTGTTAAAGCCCGTGAGAGCTGTGCTAAAAGCAGCTCTTCACAAGATAAGAGTTCATGTAAGACAAGACGAAAGCTGAGAACCAAGAGGTCTCATGTTTCAGTATTGGAATATAATGTTCAAAAAGTCAAGATGGTGTGTTGAACTAAATCACTAGAAAGCTAGATACCACTCATCTCCAGGGGTGTGTACAGTATTTAGTTTTCAGAAGCTGAGACTCAGGAGGTGAACAAACCAACACTGTGGACCTGCAGCACGTCACAGTGGTCAGTTTCAAACTAACTTTAGCGTACAACCTGACCTCCCCATTCACATACACACTGAACACATCTCACAATATGATGAAATCCTGCACCAACACTCCATCAGCTCAATGGAATTTCTGTTCAAGCAAAGGTTTGGTTGTTTTCCTGTAAATATTCCATTCGCTGTTGTTGACAGAGACACCAAACTCCAGCAGTGATGCTGAGCCAGGTACAGATGATAATTCTGAGTTGTTTCTAAAGAGCTCACAACATATAATCACTGTAGTTGCAGAAATGATTCCTTGACAGTAAAAATATGCTTTCGATCGCAGTGACTAACACTATGTCCTATTAACCACAATTCTAAGCAGCTAAACTGCAAACATGTTTATTATTATTAACACAGGCAAAATATCTGATCTAAAATATCCAGTTTGCTTTTCTGCAAAAATATCTGATATTTCATTAAAGTTTCTCTCAGCCCTGGGTTAAGGTCAGGGAGCGATTGCGGTCTGGCTTAATAGAGAAAGATCTAACAGTCACTTAACACATGATGTCTTTCTTTAAATTTTTTTTTTATTCTCTCTTATTTGTACTGGACTTGAACTCAGGTGTGAGCTTTGAATGTTGTCCATCCATCCCAAACATATCCTCCAAGCTTGGTTACAATCAAAAATGTCCTTTTTCATTCATCCAAAAAATATGTTGCACAAAAACATAACTGCTACAAAAGCATAGTCACAGTAGCAGTTGAGTCACAGTTGAGACACAAGCTGTGTGTACACAGCTGCACTGATTATAATAGGAGTGTATCTGAACCATCAGATGTGTGACAAGGACGACTGAATGTGCTTTCTGTGTAGTTTCCATCATTACAACACCTTGAATTACTCTGCCTCATGTTAATTAAACTCGCACCTGTACGCTATAAATGCTGCTCACACAATTACCATATAAACAACTGTTGACAGATCTTAAAGTGAACTCTAAGGTGAAGAAAGTAGTAAACACTACTGTACTGTCGACTGTGATGTTGATTTCTTCTTAGAAAACAAACTTATGTTTCTTGTGTATAGATGTTACGTGACTCCTAATCAGCTTTTTACATTTGTGAATGTATATCAACCCAATCTATATTAATGTGTAATCAGTAGTTAACTGATAAATTACTATATAAGGATCAATGTCCATCACTTCAAACATCACATTTGACAGCTTTTATCCAAGTGCGCCCTTCAGAGTAAAATACATCTTCAGTTTCCTGCTACAGTCATAATGATAGTACTGTTGAATGTGTCACGACTTCAATTTGAAATGTGTGTGTGAGTGTGTGTGGGCGGCGAGTGTAACCAGAGATAAGAAATCTTCCTCTCGGGAGAATGCGAGGCTTCTCCAGAAGGAGTCAACTGCATGTGAGGACGACAACGAGGGGAACCACTTGCGGAGGAAAACGAAAAGAAGCTTTTGTGGCCACATAAACAGATGAGATCTGCTTTCATATTGATACAGATGGTTAAAATTTTATAGTACTACAGTATTTACCACCATGACAACAAAAGAAAAATCCACTAAATGTCGAATCTGTCTTCTCTAAAACCTAAATAAGACATTTCACAAACCACGATGATATTGAGGGTGGTGCAGTGTTGCAGTGGTTAGCACTGTCACCTCACAGCAAGAAGGTCCTGGGTTTGATTCCTGGGTCGGCCAGGGTCTTTCTGTGTGGAAGCTGCATGTTCTCTGAGTGGGTTCGGGCTCTCCAGCTTCCTCCCCCAGTCCAAGGACATGCAGTCAGTTAATTGGAGGCTCTAAATTGCCCGTAGGTGAGCGTGTGAATGGTTGTTTGTCTATATGTGTCCCGGTGATGGACTGGCGACCTGTCCAGGGTGTACCCTGCCTCTCACCCAGATAACTGCTGGGATAGGCTCCAGCATGCCCATGACCCCTACGGGGACTAAGCGGTTCAGGAAATGGATGGATGATACTGATGATGTACTACAATGAATACTAAACAGATAACATATTAACTGCATAGTGATTCTGTGATGTGCGTTGTCCTGTTTCTTTTGCAGATATATTCACAACCTCTAACAGCAAATTGCAGGAAAGACAAAATCAGCATTTAATATAAAAAACCTGTTCTCCATAAGAAGTGTGTCTAAAAGCAGCTTAGGTTTGATCTGTCAATTAGCACATTATCTGCTCAGAGCCTGAGCACTGCTCAGAGGAATCAGCTCTGAACCAGCCATAGTCATTGTTTTTATGATAAAACTATATGAAATGACAACGTGAAAACGGTGTTCAATGTGAAGGACGTCTCCAGTAGTGATGAACAAAGCCCTGCTCATTGTTACGGAGCTTTAGAGTAAGTTTCAGTCCAGTGTCAAGTGTCTGGATCGCATCTTCACAGTGTGCAATGTGAAAGGAAAGACACAGAGTTGTTTGATGAGGAAATAAGAACGATGTTGCTGATTGCTCTGTGAAAGAAGAAAATAGCAGCAACCACATTATAAATCTTATGTGAGGACTAAATTAAATTAAATCAAACACTGCACTGCTGGATTTAGGCGAGAGCGTGTAAATCCAGGATTGTTTCACAGACAATGCAACAAATCAACGCTGGCTACAGGTAGGTGCCATGTTGCAAGTCCAACAGCGTAGTTAACAGCAAGTCTATCTCCAGCCTTAGAGATCATCTGAAAACTAAGAACTGAGCTAAAAGCCTAGTCCTGTCATGACAAATGACTAAAACTACAACTGAAACTAATCTCATATTTATGACACAATTTGTCATTTCAAATAAAAATTGATGAAATGTTTGTGTGTCCCCCAAGTTCCTGCAGAGTCAAAGACCAATTTCTTTTTATATATTAACAGTTGCACTCTTCTTTGACCTTATACACATAAATTACATACATTAACACAATCAATGGGATTTTGTGAGAACAGTTAACATGAAACTGCAGTTGATTGTTGTGGGTTGTAGCAGCAGAGCGGCGCTGAATCACGAGTCAGAGGTGACTGTATTTATTCTGTTAGAACGCAAAGGTGCAAAATATCATTTATTCTGGATCCAGTGATTCATATGTTCACTCCTGACTGGTGGTGGAGTCGTGAGGACGGAATTATGTTGCATTACAGGACCTACAGATGCTCTAGCAGCTTTTGATGTGCATGTGCAGCAGCTGTATTTTTTATGTAAAATGTCACATAGTAAAGCAGGTTACTACAATTTAATGTCCCATCAACTGGGATGATGAGCTGTGGCAGAGTTTGCTCTGTCAGCCTGCTTTAACTATGTCTTCAAACTCCAGTGAGAATTTTAGAGGTAGAGTTTCTAATCCAGGACACTGAGTTGTGGAAAGTGCTGTGGCCATAGTAATAATGAAATAAGCAGAAGATTAATATTTACTTACTTTACTACTGCCCATGTTTTTTCTTTCTTATTGGTTTAATTTTTATCAAATAAAAATGGCACAGTGACAGACTTAAAAGATGGGATCATAATGTTTCACATGGATGTAAAACTACAGAGGTCACAATGTTAATTTTTGTTAGCATATTAATAGTAAAGCCCATAATATGTTAGTGTTGGGCTAATGGACGTATTTCACATGGTATATTTCCTTTATATAGTACATTTATTCAGGAGGCACCAAGGCCACACAGACTGGTGTGAGCTTGATCTGCTTAGTGGTGCCACTGAAAAACTATAGAAGCTCAAAGACTGTGTCACGTTTGTCATGATAATTACTGGTGAAGTGACGATTATGCAATAAAAAATCTGTTACACTTTGACTTGGCATGTTTCCATGTGGCACCCATTGAAAATCAGTGGCCACCACACACAGAACTTTCTGATGGTGCCACTGTGATTCTCTACAAATAAACTTCAGTCACATTTACACTTTTGTAGGAAATGCAATGTATGATTTATGTAAATGTTATACATTTATTTGAGGTTGTTATGTACATTTATAAACAGAATCAGAGGTGCTACTGATCGGATACTTTGGCATAAAACAATACAGAATCTGGGAACACCAATGACTTATCCTGCCCTCATTTTGTCATTTTGTAGAAAACATGCAGTTCTAATTGTGTATTTGCTTTTGCAGTTTAGTTATAGAGAAACAGAATTATTTTTGATAAGTTGCAGGAGATGGAAGGGACGAACCAACATGACTGTTAGTAAAACTTCTGATTCTAATAGTTTCTGTGGTGAGGTTTATTGGTTGAAGGCAGAGACATAACTGGAGCGAACCCAGACTGTCATGATCAGCGTTATCTTATTTCAACGTTGTGTTAACTATTAAGAAATCCAAATTTAACAAAGTTAAATTCCAGTGTGTATGTGTGCAGGGAAAATCTGAATCAACTCATTTGGTGCGAGACACAATTTTTCACCTAGTAAAAGGTGAAAAACAGGCAGTGAGACATTTTCCATTGAGCCTGAACCTCACACAGTTTTACAGCTTCATATCCATGTAAAACAAACAGCCTGTAGCTGCTTGTTGTCTCTGGAGAATCTGAGGTGAAAGAATCATACAGCATGACGAGACTCTGCAAACAGAGAAATTCTGATAGGAGGAAGACAGAGGACAGTTTACCACTGGTGTACTCCTCAAACTAGAACCACATCAGACACGTCATTAAGTTATTAAATACAAAATATTGTAGTTTAAGTAGATGCAAAGACACATGCAAGCTAAAGATCAATATACAAAAACCAGTGAATTCAAACTGGGAGCCGACCAGTAAAACCAGTCTCCTGTTTGGTACAAATAAGCTGGGGTCTTGCTGAGGAACACCTCCGCACCACCACTCAATGGTTCAGTCCCCAGTTCCTCCTGGGGTCTTTGGACATCCTTGTTTTCACCCTAAAAATCTTGTTTTTTTACGATTTGAGCAATTAATTCTAAAGTATAACTATAAAGTCTTCTTATCTTCAAGCTGTGAAAATATTGTAAAGTGAGTAAAGCACCATCTTTACTCTCTGATTATGTTCTTACTTGTGACCACGGCATCTTACCAAACAGGAACGGTTCTGTATTCAGCAGTGTGTATCTAATGGTGAGAGTTTTGTTTTTGAACTGTGGGGGAAGAAAAACAACCCTCAGAAATCACATCCCTCTCTCATCACACAGCTGTGAGATCAGAGACTTGTTTGTCTCTGAAGATGTTACTTCTGCAAACTCGTTCCCTAGTGTCACCTTTTGCGTGGCACTTCTGGGGCGTAAATATGAGGAAGATGGCCTCATGTATGACTCTTCATAAGCGGGAACTGCTGTGTCCTTTCAGAGAAGGGCTTCATTAGAGAAGGCGGCAGGCGACGGGAGGCTGGCAGCGGTGCAGCTGAGTGGTAATCACACCAAACCCTCGCTCTATATTTGGGCTCCAGATAGCCAGCGTACGGGCTGATAGGCAGCAGCGCTAGATGTGCACGCAGGCAAATAATGACTCGGACAAACACACACACATACACACACACATTTCAGTCTCTGCACATCAACCCCACGCTTTGTGTCACATTATTGTCTCACTCTATCGTGATGTTATTTCATGGCCGTTATTCTCTGATCCATTGTCACCGGGAGGTGAAGTCAAAGATTTAAGATTAGATCAGGTGACGTCACAGAATATAAACATTGCACCCATCACTGCCAGCTGTCTTCAGTCTGATTTACTACATTTGTATGTGTATTAAATTGTATGTAAGCTTGACAACATCTAGACAAAAAAAACAACAAAAAAACAGCACACACTCTGGACGTTGCACCTTTGCCTTCAGAGTGGGGTGTTTTTGTTCCAATGCTTGTGCATCAATGGCTGGTGTTATTTGAGGGAGTACGGTGCAAAAGAGAAATGAAGCAATGCATCTAAAATATAATATGATTTGATATATTTGGAAGAAAAATGATGTGTGCAACATGTAATGCTCCCATTGTGAAGTCATTGGGTGCATTATGGGCATCGGCGTTCCTTCTCTTTACATGGACATTGCATTGCTGTAGCTCATTAAAGTGATTATCAGCCTCTTCCACTAACACATTTAATTCCTCTGGATCACATTTCCTATTGTGTTGACACTGGTTGTTCTCTAAACTCTCCACAACAGTGAAACACACAAAAACCTTCACCATGTTTTCACCTGTGGTAAATTACAATTTTCTTAGTTTTAAAGACTGTACACATCATTTTATACACTATTTAGGTCCTTACTAAATCAGGCCCTTGTTCTGGTTACATTGCTGGTAAAGCACTGTAGCCCATGGCTTTGGACAAGATGATATCTCAGGCTCTGCTGCTGATCTTCCTCTAACTGTCCACTGTGATTCTGGCATTGTTTTTTGCAGTTTAATTTGAAGTCAGTTGTGAAGAAGAGCTCAGTAATGTATCAAAGTAAAGTCACTGAGACTGAAAAGAACACACAGAACAAAGACCCTTTTAAGTTTGATCGACTGATTTCCAATACTTTGCACTTCACTATAATTACAAAGAATTATAAAACTGCTGTCCTGCTGTGCTGTAAAATGTGGGAACATTTTATTGAAGGGCTTTAACACATGCTATAAATTATGGAGGAGCACTGATTGTTAAATGTGAAATGAAGGGCTGATACTGTTTGGTGTCAACAAAAATACAAATATCATCACTTTAAAAAATAACTGTTGATTATTGAACTGTCGTGTAAATGAGTACACATTCAATCATACAAAAATATGAAACTGATTTGTTTGTGTGGAAAACATACATCAGATAGTGAGTATATACTGTAATATAGTATATATATAAAAAAATTTAAATCAACTAAACTGAACCATAAAAAATGCACCAATGTGCCTATGTATATATAGGCACATTTTTTTAAGGTAAATAAATTATACCATATATATATATATGGTATAAAATAAGGTATAATTTATAATTTTTCAATTGATTTACCATACAAAATGCACCATTGAGTCTACAAAGAGAACCAGGATGGCCGAGGGGTTAAGGTGTTGGACTTAAGATCCAATGGACATATGTCCACGTGGGTTCGATCCCCACTCCTGGTAAAGTCCAGTTGGGATGGACTGATAATCTGCCACACTTGGTAACCTCCTGCTGAGGGAATGTAATTACATTAACTGACATTGTGATGGTCCAATCATATCTTTTATCAAATATTTTTGTAGCTAGTAATGCATTCACAAGTGACTTAGCCTATAATAATACTACTAATTATTAATATAGCAGCATAACACAAAACCATAAATTATGCTGTATCATACAGAAAGGAGGCTCCTAGATCAGATACATTCATGTTTAATATTTCCTGTTTTTCCTGTCTATCCATCCAGTTGGAGAAAGATCTTCTCTTCTGTGATGTTTCCTCTTGTCTGAATTAACAGTGCAAACACCAGACACCAGATCATCCCCTTGAGGAAAACCTATAACGTGACATATACTGTAAATAGTGTCTGAACACTGTATGATGTTTGTAGAGCTACAATAAGGAAACTGATTTGGCATCAGTTTCTTTAGCAGTAATGATTGTTTATGGGAATTAACCCTGTGGGTGTGACATGACGTCATCTCTGACTGTGCTGCTCCTGCAGGGCTGCTGTTATAGATTTTACTGGAAATCCAGTCCAGGTAGTGTTTCTTTCCACCTGCCTGACATTGATTTTTCTCTAATGATAAGTCACCAGGAAAATTGCCTTCCCTCTGGTCAGTTCATACTTTCAATTCTCTCCCTGTAATGAATTTGGTGAGGTTTTCTCCGACAGTCATCGCGGCTAAAAGCTCATATGTGCAGTCTCTTCTGCCTATATGATGAAGATAATTACAGCTTTTCTGAACATGCTGTTATTTCTTTTTCCATATTAGTGGCTTTAAAAACCTTCAGTGGTCAGTGTTATACTCAGCGTGCACACACACACACACACACACACACACACACACACACACACTCTCTGATCCTCCCTGGTGACTCTCGTCCTCTGCTCCCTCTCTTCTTCTTTATTGTCCGCGGCTGTCACTCACCCCTCCATCCTATTATAACTGCTCACAAAGAGGGATGGAGCGCGTGACAGAGGATGGAGATAGAGATTGAAGAGGGACTGAAGTGTCCCATTTTAAAGAGCAGGTAAAGGTGTCTTGCTGCATGATAATAAGGTCTGGAGAGGGCGATGGCAGTTCATTACATTGTCTGAGGAAGTGTGTGAGTCCGTGCATCGAACATTCAGTCATAATGAAGATTTTTTTAAATTTAAACTTTTTAGAAAGTCAGTGGATACATTTATATAATACTGTCTCCTTCTTTTTTTCTTTCTGAGCTTGTGAGTCAGACTCCAGCCCTATAGTCAGATGAACATTAATATTATACAACTGCAAACCTACTGATTATGCGTAATTACAATGATTATGAATACTGAATGCTGAAATCTAGACACTGTTGTGAGGTTCAAGGGATGGCGGCATCATGACAATGCAAGACAGCACAACATAGCAAACACATGTTTTCAGGTAAGACACAGACACATTTAAAAGAAAGGTTTTTCCACACAGCTCTGCATCTGTGGATCAGCACTTGTGTGTGAAGGAGAACACACAAAGCTGCAGTTCGTTCTTACTGAGGAGGGAAGGAAATGAGCAGACACAGGCTGGTGGAGGCCATAACTGCTGCAGAGGAGCACCTGTCAGACTTTAGCTTCTTGCAGCGGGTTGAATCGTACTGTTTGTGCTCAGAAAAACAGAAGAGAAAAGGTGAGGAGTAGTTCTGGAGGTAAAATCCACACTGGTGACACTTCCAGCTGCTCCAGTTCAGCTTGATGACAGAAAATGTTTCAGTAACCAGGCACCAACTGGGCACAATGACTCCAATCTGCTTCTCTGCAGGAGTACTCCCTAATAGTGGTGCTATTACTCGTTTCACTGACATGTAAACAGTGAAGTGTGGGGTCCTGCATGGCATTCTGGGATGTGTAGGGAGTCAGGGCAGTCTCTGCATGGACTAGAAGCCACATTATACACTATGAGATAAACTAAACAGCTATTTTCTCTGTTTTTCTTTTTGACTTCAGACTTTCACACTTTTCTTCCAGTGGCTCCAGATGCTTGCAGCCTCACTGGTCATTCTCATGTGGTATTGAGCTACTTGTGCATGCTTGTGGTTTGGTTTAAGCACAAAACATGAGGTCAGGGTTAGCAGAAACAATAGCAACAACTGCAACAACAGTGTGTCCTGATATCAAACAGGGCATGAACTGGTGTTTCTGGTTTTCTTAACCACCCACCCTGATCTCATCCCTACATCGACTTTCTCTAAGGTGTAACATTTGCCCTGGATTCTGGTTGTCACCATTTTACTACGTCTCACTCATAATATCTAACGTACATGTATTATGATAACTCCTACTACTATGACAACTTGCCATTAAGTAACTTCAATCTCCACTGCTGTGACTCAGTGTAGAGAACTGTGATAAACAGCCATTAATGCTGGAAGTCAAACGTTAAAACTAACACTGTTTATCCATACTGACCATACATTTACAGTTTAACTCACTTTAGACTTTACTGTTTGTATTATTGCTATTTTAGATTCAGCCTCTTTCTTTGATTCATTTCACTGTGATGTCCACTCAGTAGATTGTTTTTGAAAAGCTCTATATGAAGGAACTTCTCATGAAAACACTGCCTTTTGTTTTTTAATAGAAACACCATCAGGTAACTCTTTGATCTGGATGCTTCTGTTCACATCTTTGATTCCATTAATTATTCCCAAACAGAGGTTTATCATTGTATCCAAACACATAATCGAAGCACCTTGGTACATATCATGCACAGCAACATTACAGTTAGAAAATTCATTCATTCATCTTCTATACCGCTTAGTCCCCGCAGGGGTCACGGGTGTGCTGGAGCCTATCCCACAGTTAGAAAATGATAGATATAATAATAATTTGCAGTTTTCAGAAATATTTTTGTAGAATTTATTTCCCTAATTGATTTCTTCTTCAGTCTCTTGATCCACATTTCTCTAGAACAGTCCATCCCCTCCGGCGCTCCCTCCTACGGAGGCTCTGTGGGTCATTAGAGATATCCATTCATGCATGTCCAGTACTGCTTTTGGTTTCATGAGATTATTACTTTAGACCTTAAAGGGCTTGTTCGTTTCTGACCTTCTGTGACCTTTTTCAGCTGCTTCACATGTTTCTGTGCACTCTCAGCTGTGCCTGAGGAATCACACCCACAGAATAGAGACACCACTGGTTTATTGGAAGATTCTACTCAACCAACATGTGTTGGCACATAAACCCAAATGACAACTCTGCTTTCAAGTGTTACATTTAATTTTCTTGCTGCAAACGTGACAGGACTGGTGACAGTTTACTCTTAAAACCATAGCATGCAGATTTACAGAGGACACTGTAATCCAACAACGACCCCCAACAACTGTGTCAAAACTGGAACATAAATAAATGGTCGGCAAAGTGGAGCAATTAACACCTAACAAGCGGATATTTCCCTCAGAGGGTGATGGAGACCAAACACAGAGCTAATAATGGACACAGACATCACTCTACATGGATGGTTATCTGCCATATGTGCGAACACTCAAAAAAAGAAAAAGGTTTCCGTCACGTGAAAATAAGTGTAACACTGCGTCAGTGGATCTTCTGATATTGGGTTTGTTTAGTGCTGCTTTTAGACAAATACTTTTGACTTGACTATTGATTTTGAGTTCACCTCTAGCTCTTGTCTATTTTAAATAAAGGGAACAGCGCAGCATAATACTCACTGTGTAAGTATATTAACTGGCCAACAAATCTTCTGTTCACAGTCCTAAGCCTCTGTTGATTCCTGCCTGATTTTTTAAACGTAACAACCACGGCAACAGAAACCACGCAGCAAAGAAACCTGTTGCTGCATTAAAATGAACAGGCGAGACTCAGAGTAGACCCCCCCCCCCTTGAATTCAAAACATTCATTGAGCAGCAGACCAACTCCTCTGAGTCCAATCACAACCTTAAAGCCACTTTGGCATTCATCAGGCTCGATTTATTCATAGGCAAAGAGCAGCGGCGTGGCGGGAGACAGATAGAAGCGGCGGCTGTGAGCGTCATTACCAAACGTCTCCGACAGACTTCACAGGGATCAGTGTGGTTATTGATCTGTCTCCAGAAGCCTTGGTCAAGTCCAGCCTCGCCACTGAAACTCTGCTTTGATTGGCCAGTAGGCATCCGAGGTCCAGCTGTCATCTAGTTTGCATACAGAGTGAGGGAGTGTGGTGCATGATGACCACGGGTAGAGGTAGCAAATACACACAGACTCCTACAGATAGTGAAAACATTTGACCTCAATTATAATATGCAGATGGGACAATGCTGCGAAGGACAGAGACTGGAGAGGATCAGGAGTGCGAGTGGGTGGAATTTATTCGATGGATCAAAAAAATATATTTTCATGTTTTTAAAAGACTCAGAAAAACGTGTTAAAAGACGGAAGGCAAGTAAAGACACACAGAAAGTAAAGACACTTTGTGAGAAAACTGTCACTTTTTCATCAAGTGCCTACCAAGGTTTTGGATTTTAATGCTTCATAATAACCAAATCTAGACTTTCATAACCTCAGAGACTATTTGCCGATATCTGATTAGTAGTACATGTTGCACACATACAACTGCAAAATAGGACAGGGTGGGGGTCATGGTTGACTGTTGCTTTGCTTAAAAGATTTTTTTATATATTTTTGCTAGATTTTCGCTGCTTTGCACATCACTTGTAAGTCACTTTGGATAAAATCATCTGCCAAATGACTAAATGTTATTGTGTCAATGCATTGATAATACTGCAATAGAGCATAAAAGATATCTAATTGCTAATGCTTTAACTAACAGGCTGCGACTTACAGCGGAAGTAAACTGACTTTACAGTGTACTTCTTTGTAATATTGGTGAACACTATGCAGTGATACATCTTTGCAGGTACAGTGAAAATGGAAAGTTTGATGAATAAGGAAATAACAACCTCAGAACTAATATTTGCATATGTTTCTTCTTAGGAAAGTCTCATCTCACTGTGGTGATAATTTTATAATAATATGTGTGGCGCCCTCTGCATGGTGTTAAACTTTACATTGTACAGTTCCTTGATATGACTTTTACTGCGACGTGGCACTATATAAATATATATGTATATAAATATATATGAACTATATTAATAGACTGAATTGAACAGAACTGATGTTTTTCCTCTATAATACAGAGCAAATCATGCTCAACTGTTATATAAATGTAGTAGAGTAAGGAATTAAATATGAGACATGTGATGTGTTGTGAGTGCTCTAATTAAACTATAGTGACATTACAAGGTGAAACATTTGTAATATATGTATCTAATAAAGGATAAAAAATATAAGTTGTTTTATCAGCTCAAAGTGCAAAAAAGAAGAAAAAAATAAAAATATATGTTCACTGAACACACATCTGTACATCTATGGACAAGTGTTAAGGCTCTGGAGAGCAAACTAAATGCAGAATGTCCTCACTTGTCGGCCTCGAAAGAGAATTCATGAATTTTTACGTGTGCGTTCTCCAGTGCTGGACCTCGCAAATTTAAACTGAACAACTGTTTGCTTCCACCAAGGCCTCATGGGTAAATGTCCATGACAGAGAAAGACAGCTCAGCCCTCACACACTGGCCTTCATCGCTTTGAAAACATGACATTGTTAATGTGTTTGCAGCTCGTTACTTCTATCTGTAGGGGCCAGTGATTGAATTACTAACAAGTGAGGATGACATGTGAAAAGTTTTCAAATACAAGGAACATTTTAGCAAAGTGAGCACAAATTTAAGCAGTTTTGAAAAGTGTAGATGTGAAGCATGAAGACGAATATGTGAAATGCAGGTGAGGACAATATATAAAAGTCCATATATTTTATATGTGTGTTTGTATGAATTGTATAAATTGTGTAAAGGTTTTTTAAACAGCTATGGCTGTTGGGGAAAATAAAGTTGTTATTTTCCCATTTGTCAAGCTTGGGCAACCATTTCGAAAAGGACATTTTTGGATAATATCAAAATGTGTGGAAAGCAAGGACATCTCTGCACAGCAAAGATATTTTTGGAAAGTGGGGACATTTTGGAAATAAAACATTTAAAATGTGCTGTACAATTTCTGAAGCAAGGAAGTTTAAAATAAAGTGAAGACATATTAGAACATTAGGACATTTTTAAAGGCAACAAAGTCCAACATGTCCTTACTACACAGAACACTGAGGACGTCTTTGTAAATTGAAGACATTTTAGGAAAGGGGGACATACTGTATTTGAAAGTTTGGGTCGACATAGTTTTTCCGAGATGTTGTCGGAAAGCGACAACAATTGGGTTCTCTGTGCGTCTGTTTCCCCGTGTGATACGCATACAAACACACACCTGTTGAATGAAGTGACACATTATAATGCTCCTTTATTCTGAGCCACCATTATTCACCGAGAAGACAAAGACTCGCTGATGACGAGCTGCCTCCATCTTTGCCTCTTAGCTTGGATGTGGATGCGTTTCACGTATCAGAGATCTCCTGTGAGATCAGACCATTGGCTCTGCCTGTGAAAACAGAGATATATCACTGATCCAACACTGCCAATCCTCCTGTGGACCTCCACGACTGTGCTGCACACAGTTGCTAGGAGATCTGTAATGCAACTGCAAGGAATCCGTGTACATTTGTATGCAACGGCATGTTTGACTGGTTTAATTTTGAGCAGCTCTGCCTTTCTAACAAGTCTGCTGACACCTGTACTCTCTTTTCTGTGCTTTACTCCTGAGGTATGTCTGTCTCTTGGCCATGCAATTTCCATTAAAAGAGGGTGTGTATGAGTGTGTGTGCCTCCATTATGGGGCCTGGGTGGCTGATTAGCTCTCCAACACAATATGGTCAGAGACAGAATGGGCCATTGATTCCCCCAGCAGAGCCAAAATGGCTGCTCTGGTACAACTTGACACATCTGAGTGGATGTGTTCCCCTGTGTGTGAGTGTGAGATGAAACTGATAATGAGTATAAAGAGAGACAGAGATAACACACAATGAGTCTCTGTGTCCTGTGTGTCTTTACATGCCACAGCACAGATGGACATCAAGTGTTGCTGAGAACATTTCTAAGCATCCTAAATTTTACATGTGCATCAATGTTAAAAAAAAAAAGTAATCCTAGTAAAAAACACCTTCTCTTAATGCAAAGCGAGACATTACATGATTCTGACCGAACAGCTGTCACGTACAGGCACCGTAAAGCTGTGACTCAAGGGAGATGCAGCTGTTCAATACGAAAACATTAATCATCTGATCTTTAAGATGCTGCGTGCGTAGCTCAGTATGTTTCTGCCGTCAGTGTCAGCACACGAGTGTCAACCTGAAATAAATGGATCTAGAGGCATCATGTGTGGCGCTGGCTGTGACAGAGCACACTTCACTCACGTGGTCTCATTAGCTTCTGCAGAATTTAGTCTTTGCACAGGACATTGATTGTGAAGACATTGATCCTCAAGTTGCCCTGCACCCTGCAGGGTGCCCTGGGATGACAGATAGTTTAAATTAAAGTAATTAAACATGCTAATGGCTATTTAAAGTTTATGAAACCGCCTCAAACTCCAGATTGTGTTTTAGAGGAGCTGACCTCCCTCTGGCTCCTCTATAATTCAAATGCTGCAGCTCCAACACAGCCTGGCCTGCACCAATATGTGTGAGGGTTTCATGGCTGCTCAGGGTTCATCTCAGTACTCGTAAGTATCCTTACGAGTATCAAAGCAGCAATTTTCCATAAACATGGAAAAAGACATTATCAGATTTCACCAGATCTCTGTGCTCATTGATTGATTGATTAATTGACATCACATTCTTAATTAGTAGGGTTAATAAGGAGTTGTTCCACTCTTTGCAGCTATAACAGCTTCAACACTTCTGGGAAGGCTTTCCACAAGGTCCAGGAGTGTGTTTATGGGAATGTTTGAGCAGAAGGACAGAAGTACATTTGTGATGTTGGACCAGAAGACCTGGTTCACAGTCTCCACTGCACTGAATTCAATGATTTTGATGGGGTGTTCCAAAACCTTTGGCAATATAGTGTACAGTGTGATGTATGATCAGGTCACCTCAGCCGAAACAGACAACACAAAAATAAAAAAAGTCCCTTTTCCTTCTCTTCAGCACGACCAAGATTTAATTTATTACTGAGTGTGAAGAGTGTGCTGAAGCACAGCTGTTAACCAGCGGATCGTTTATTTTACAGCGGACTGAACCTTTAGGTCAAATTAAAGTCAGAAATAATGTGTTTATTTTCCTCCTGGAAGGAGGAGAAGTTTTACTGCCTGACTATGTGCGTTGGAGCAATGAGAGGACTGGGACAAACAACCTACATGGGCGTTAAGGTTGAGAGACTTGTTCCTCCGTCCAGTCAGATAAGTGCTAGTCCAGACAGTCAACATTCAAACTTCTTCTCAGATCATTCATTGTCTCACATCAACCTGCAGCAACAAGTCTGAATCAGACTTCATGAAAACTTGAATTATCTTTTAGTTTTTCTGGGCAACAACAACCAATGGTTTATTTGTGACGTATTGGTAGGTAACATACACTGAGTGTGTTTGATGCCTTGTCTCGTATGTCCTCACCACTTCACTATTATTATCTTTAAACAGGCTGCATGTCACTTCCCTCTGATCTTGGCATGTTGACAAGTGACTCTTGGGGTTTTCTTCCACGATGCGTCATTCAAGTTACAATAGACAATCATTTTCAAACAAATCAAGACAAACAAAAGAAGTTCTAGTGTTGAACTAGAACGCCTTCAGCCCTGAACAAGGAGGCAGTGGAAGTATGATTAAAGCCTGTATTTCCGATCACTTACTTCTCCATTAGGGAGATTAATGAGGGCCGTACAGGCCGGGGACACCGGCTCAGCTGTGAAAAATGATGCTATTACCTGTTTGGGATGAAAAAAAGTGAGTAAGCGTGTGTGTTTTAGGAACTTTGTGCACCACTCACTGCTGCTGCTGGAGGAAAAACTGGTTTAAAATCATGTTTGTGTACTTTGTGTGCAGACACATCAATTAGTGTGTGAGGCGTAGGAGTGTGTGGGCTGGGTGAAGTAGAGTACGTCAATCAATCTATCGTAGCATATTTCAAATGCACAGTTCCTACTCCAGGTGTCAACACACATCTGTCTGCGGCACACTGCCGAGGAGCCTGCAGGAAGGAGTGTGTGTTACACACCAGTCACCAGTGATGATAACGTGTTAGGACTCTTTAGTTGGTAATAATAAAGACTCCATATTAGCCTCATGCTGAGGCTGCATCATTTATGTTATAGAATAAATGTGTAAAGAGTGAAACAGCAGCAGCACGTGTGGCTGCACTGTGACCTGAATAGTGATGGGAATTCCCGCTCCGTTAAGAGATCCGGTTCTTATGGCACAGCTCGCTAAAAAGAGCCAACTCTTCCAGCTCTCTCTTTTGGGTGCTTAAATTAATTTATTACAAAAATTACTACTATGTACAAAACGTACATTATATCAAATGTTTATTATTTATATGGCTTATTATACTCAACAGAGTGCTACAAAAACAACAGTCCTACAGTGAAACAACATAGAAACACAAAATATAAAAGAAAACGTGCAGGTTATTTGTAGATCCTGCTGGATATGAGACTCTACACTCTGCCTTTTTATTATCAGTGTAATTAACATGCATCTGAATTGTACTGCGTTTCCTGCGGTCACTCATGTTCTCCCCTTTCCAGCGTCTTCTCTGTAGCGGCTGTTCTCTCTCTCACTCTCTGTCTCACATCTCCCTCCCTCCTGTTTCTGTGTGTTGTGTCTGTAAACCCCGCCCCTCCCCCTCCACACATCAAGTAGTTGACCAATCACCTGCGGCTTGGACAGAGGAAAAAAAAAAAAAAAGGCCTCACGGCTCCGATTGTTTACGTCAAAGAGGCGTTTCATTTGTGACCGACACATCACTGGACCTGAATGTATTACGAGTCGATGACAATGAGACAGTGGTGACTTTTGATTTGATCAAGGTTCATGTACTGCTTCTTTGTTGTTGTGTTTCCCTCGTTTATGAGCTACTGTTTGTAGCAAAATGTGGACAATGGAAGACATGCTCCTCCACAAGGTCAAAGGTCAGGATCAGATGGTAACACGAGCATAGTTAAGGTCTGTTTTCACCACAGGAACTTGTCCTGGGAACCCAGAACCTTTTGAAGAACTTAGTTGCTCTACCTGCCACCAGAGGAGCCAGATTCTAAGTTTGATTCTGATGGTCCAGGAACTAATAGGGTGGGCCTGCGGTGCTGAATGCTGCTGATTGGTCAAGAAAGTTTTCAGCATTTCAAATGCAGCATATTTAAAAGCCAACTGCACACACAAAATGCAACCAACTGTCGCCATTTTGACATCAGCAGCTAACTGACTTGATCTCCTGGGCTCTTTGGTTTTGCTGTTGAAATGCAAATCACAGTCTGAGGATCTTTAGATCTTTAGACCTGTACAAACCTTCATCCATCTGCATAGCTATCCTCACATCTTCCTTCCTGCATTCACCTCTACTATCACAATCATTTACTATCACAATTACTGTGTGTGTACAACCTCTACAGAAACATCAGCTGCTGTTCATCATTTAGATAATTAATTAAATACAAATTGAATTATTAAATGAAGATAGATATGGCTTCACGTTTGAACTCTAATTTAAAGCATTAAATATAATTAGACTGTTCCATAATTATGTCCTTATAAGATGCATTCAGACAATCTAAGATTCTGTCGCATTTTGGGTTAACTGTGAGTTATTATATATTGTTATACTTATTAAGAATATGCATGTGTTATGGTTTATCATTTGGGATCCTGTGTTTTCTAATTGTAGTGTCAATGTGAGATTTTATGTTGTAGAAAAGACCACACAGCTGCAGCTCACAAACGCACAAACCCACCACATGGTCTAATAGAAAACATTATGGGGAGGTCACTGTTTTCATGGTGACCTTGCACACTTTGAAAGGACAAACATTACGGAGCAGAGGTTCATGTTCAGCAGCTCTGCTCATTATCTGACTGACAAGATGTTGGGCTGATGAATGAAGGGTAAGAGGGCTTTTAAAAATAAGCCTCCATTCAACCTGCAGGCCCACACACAGCCGTGTCCTCTTTCTCAGAGAACAAATGAAGCACATTTTACCCCTTATGAAAAGACTGAAATGGTAAATGTGCTCTCAGGCTGCTGAAATTAGGCTGAAAAACATTTCCTCCCATTGAAATTAACACGGAAAAAACAAACAAAAAATCCTACCTGGGGAAAAAAACATCCGACATGGCCAAGACGTGAGTGTTGAGCGAAAAGATTTGCTTCCTGTAAAATACAGGAAGTGGAGGACAAATGACAGCGAGACAAAAGAGATTAAGTGAAAACTGAAAGCAGTTGGTATTAGAATGAGAGAGATGACACGTCACTGTTTGTCTGGTCATTAAAGAAGAAAGGACCTAATGATCCAGTGTCTCATTGAGCAAGTCAAGATGTAGTTTTATCTTCATACTCTAAACTCAAACTTTTGCTTTTCCCAGTTTGATGTGAAGGAACTTGTCTGCACGGAGCCCTGATCCAAACCCCATCCAACACTTCTGAGATGAACTGGAACTCTGTTTCACCACAAGTACCTGTGTGCAGCATCAGCAGTGCAATATTATGTGTTGTTGTTGTCTACGGTTGAGCAGCCATGAGGTAGAAGCTGCTTTGTGGGTTTGTTGGAGCGTCTTTAATGAGGAATTTCATCCTGTGCAGATAATGTGACTGATGAATGTCCTTAATGGTGGACAGCTGGTTGCCAGCGATGGAGGATTCTGCACTTGCTGTATCACACTAAAACACAGTCAGTGATGATGCATTCAATGGTGCAGCAAGTCCACCAGTGTGGTGGGAACATGTCAGCTTTCAGCAGGAAGTAAAGATGATGTTTTTTTATAGAGGATAGAGGAGTTCAGGCACCAAGTGAATTCACAGGAAATATAAACTCTGAGGAGTTGAACATCTACAACCTGATTAATGTACAGAAGTGGTGCCATCTCGCACATTGGCACCAAAATGGCGACTGGCATAATGGTTATTTTCAAAAACCATCAGTGTAGTATTTGCACTTGGTTTCCACACAGTTCAACTACAGAACAGAACAGAACTTCACAGAAATTGTACTGCTTACAGCCCACTGAGCGTGTAGCATGAATTACCAACAAATGCTGGTAAATTATTGGTTTTATTGCGATCACGTGCTGCAAAGAAGAGACTGTAGGAGTCTAATTTATTTAATGACGCACGGTGAGCACAGCGTGCGGCTTTACTGCACCTTCACACCTGCATTTTAGATGTTTTTCACACTGCGGCTGGACATAAGGGATGTTTGCATGATCAAAAGATGAAAGAGATGAGATGGACTGCTAATTGAAATCACAGGTAGGAGGTGTAGAAGAAGAAAAGAGTGCAGGAAGGTGCTTGTGCAGCTTTGCTTGGTTCATCTCAGTTAATGTGCTGAGGAGGAAAAAAGGAGGGACAAAGTAGAAATCCAATAAAAACAGAAGACAGTCTGAAGGAGGCAGCGCTCCCAGCGGTCAGCGAGGTTTGACAGGTGTTATTACACATGACAGCAGGGAGGAGTTGGTGAAATTTTCAGGGGAAATCAGAGAAAATGTGTGAATTTTAAAAAACGGTTGCAGCAGGTGGTTATTTGAGTTTCGTGGGAATAAACAGAATTCAATGAAGATGGTCTTTTGAGCAGTTTATTATACAAAAGTCAGAAATAAGATGCAATAAAGAAGCACGAAAAAGGCAGATAGAAATGAGTTGTAAATGTTGTACTGCACACGCTCTCATGAGAGGCTTCATCCAAATAAACAAAGAACCATCTGCTACTCAGCCGGTTCAGGACTTATCTCAGAACGTGTCACACTCCCTTTTCCCACTGTCTCAGTGTTCAGGGTCAGGAGCACAAAATAAACTGAGTTGGAGAGAGAAACACGTGAAGGACAACGAAGGATAGATGAGCTCTTATCAGACTCTCACTAGAATTTGAATAGAAAATAATCATTTTAATAACAGCTACAGTAAGCAGGCTGATTGGCTAAAAAATGTTTTTAGAATAAAACTAAGTTTATTTTCCTTTTTCTTTGTTTTAAACAGAGTGAAGCTCTAACGCTGAATAGTTGTTTGTATCTTAAATCTTAATGTTTAAAGTAAAATACAGCTCCATCACATGACGGCTGTCAGCTGCTCAGAGTAGCACAGCTTATCATCAACATAACAACATGCAGCTTTCATGTCTGGGTGACGGTAACACTGTCTGTGAACCACGAAGGGTCTGCAGGTACAGCGTGTGCCGTTGATCACCTGCAAGCAGGTACGTCATCATCGTTACTTAGGTCCACTCTCTAAACTGCTAGGTTTTAGCTATGTTGCATTTGAGAAGTGGGGTTTTGTAAATTCCTTAACTTAACCATCAAAACTCAGTAACCATCCCCAGCCCCGTAGTGTAACCTTCTAATTACAACCAACCTGATGACAAGGCACAGTTGAGGCACAAGCACATTTGTACAAGAGAAAGGCATCAGCAGAAGCAAGGCCTTCACTGACAGCACAAATGAGCACAGAATCAACAGTTATACGCCACACTGTCACATTTATAAGTGCTTCTGTTTTACACAGCTCAGCTGTTGTGGAGCTTCTTCCCTCTTCCAGACTTAGAGCAACAGAGTCCCAGCCAAGACAAACAAATAACACACAAATATAACACACAAATACTCAATATTGACAAGAAATCCTAATCAATTGGGGGAAAGGAAAATCAAACATTCAACAATAAAATAAAAACATAAAACAAATTTATAAAAGGATCAAAATAAGGATTATAACACGACAACAACACTAACCTATAAACTGGTTGTGTAATTAGATGAATGTCAGGAACATTAGAGATCTGATGTCTACATCAGAGCAGACCCCCCCCGACCTTGACTTAAAGGTCACACAGCGAGTACTGTGAGAATGACACTAATCTACCCCAACGGTTCAGGGGCTTCCACCATCTTTGAACTGCTACTATTGTCCAGTTAAAAAACGAGGAAGGGTGCTGCAGAGTGTGGGAACTGAAGTATACTGAGTTAGAAAAGTCAGATATCATAGCTTTAACTTTGTGATAGTGAGGAAAGGAAAATGTATTCAGTTGTGAATGTACGGTCATTTAAAGCTGAGTGGGGAAGAAGGGTTAAGGTGACCAGATAGCAGAGAGATGGTGGCTGTTACAGGATCTGCAGGAAGGATACCAGATGTGTCTGAACAAGCATTTGCTCAGAAAAAAAAATATAATTTTTCTACTCAAGTTAAATGACTAAAGCACAAGATCTTGTAAACTATATTTTATTAATTCATCATTTTATTATTATTATTATTATATTTGAATAT
>OMLM01010527.1:103117-122700 GCA_900302695.1 Helostoma temminkii
GTAAGTACAAGTACCTCAGAATTGTACATAAGTACATGATTCTGCAGAGACCTAACAACTCTTAAACACAGAAGAAATTTCCACAACAAGACAGAGACAGAGACAGAGACAGAGAAGATAAGCCAGCGGGGAAAGTCTGAGAAACTGTGGGAGAAAAGATGTGACTCTGTCATTGTGTGCGATTGCGAGTCAGCAGCCATCTGGCTGATGGGTAAACAAAAGCAATGATTAGAGTCCTGCTAACATCATTAATGACACTGGGAAGCTGTGAGTGGTTGTTAATGTGAGATTAAATGAGTTTAGGGGACAAATAGAGAAAAGGATAATAAAGAAAGATCCAACAAAGTTTGTGTTAGACTAAATGACTTGGAGTTTTTTGACTTTGT
The DNA here is from genome assembly GCA_900302695.1 of Helostoma temminkii. Classification (NCBI taxonomy): domain Eukaryota; kingdom Metazoa; phylum Chordata; class Actinopteri; order Anabantiformes; family Helostomatidae; genus Helostoma; species Helostoma temminkii. Next base: position 103,504 of record OMLM01010527.1, read on the forward strand.
TCTGCATCCACCTGCTGATTTAAACACATTCTCAGTCTCTCTAGCAGATATAGTTCAAATTCAGCTATTAATTAGCAGACACACAATACAATTTGACTGTGAAATTGATGGCAGTTTTGTGCCCCTGATTTTCTGGAAAACACAGCAGTGCTGCATGTCACTAAGCCAATGAAGATGCTCCTAAGTTAACATTTTATAGTGTTTCGCCTGGACTTGTCCTTCAAAACCAGCTGTGGAGACTCAGTCCAAACAGCTCGGGGCAGAGGTCGAGTGGGAATCGGATTAGAGGCGCCGCTATCAGCAAACGCAAAACCATCATAGGGATTTACTCCGATGGAGAGATAAGAGAAAATTCTCTTCCAGCGGTGGAGAATTTGGAGTCTCGCTGGGATCTGTGAGGTTGGGCAAGAGGTGGAGATGGAGAAGGAGATAGAGAAAGGTGACGAGGGAGAAGAATAGAGCATTCTGAGGTGTGCTGGAAGCCTCCTGCATCTTGGCGGCCAGAACTATCCTGCGTTATAATAAGTGCAACCTGCAAACCTGCAGGCGCTCAGGTCTGACTGAAAACCTCTGCTGTGATGCTGCTCTGACATTCACACTGATTTTGTTCAAAAGTTCACAGCTCACCGATGAGTAGTAAACAAAAATACTGCCGACCAGAACCCAGTCACACAATCACACACATCTGTATCCCAAATACAGATGTTTCCTAAATGTGGTCATTTCTGGTACACTAAATGAATGAATTCTAAGAATGAATCATTTCATGACCTGACAGGGACGTGTTGTTAAATTCTGTTGATTAGTATTCATATTTGTATTAAAATAATCATTTGTTAAGATTAACCTTCATAATGATGATGATGAAATCAAATGCTTTGTCTGTCTTTGTTGCTAAAACTGCTCCTGCTTTCCACAGAGTCAGAGAATGTTTTCAGATGCAGCTATATGTTCACTGTAAGAAACAAGCATCTTAAAGCTTTTACTTTTTTTTGTGTGTATGCAGCAAAAAGATTGACTTCAATGTCAACATGTCCAACATGCATAGCTTCAGCAGTCCAACTAAAACAAATGTTCAGTGTATTTAAGACAGATCTCACTGTTTCTGTTTTGAAGATGATATTTACAGCTGTGTTCAGCTGAAGCACTGAACAAATTCAAAAATGTCAATCCAAAGAATACCTGTTAGTTACATATTTTACTACTAATAAAGGAAATGTCATGGTGGTTAGCACCGTCTCCTCACAGCAAAAAGGTCCTGGGTTCGATTCTGGGGTCCAGAGTTTCTGTGTGGAGTTTGCATGTTCTCCCCATGTTTGCGTGGGTTGTCTCTGGACACTCCGGCTGCATGACCAAAGACATGCATTCAGGTTGACTGGAGACTCTAAATTGCCCGTAGGTGTGAGTGAGAGTGTGAATGGTTGTTTTTGTCTGTATGTGGCCCTGTGATGGACTGGCGGCCTGTCCAGGGTGAACCCCGCCTCTCGCCTGTATGACAGCTGGGATAGGCTGCCACTAAGCGATTCAGAAAATGGATGGATGTCAGGCACGCAGCAGTAAGCCACCCAGCTGGAAGGATGTGAGTAAAGCGGGTTGGTTGACAAGAAGAAGCTACGGTGTAAGGACACGATGACAGAAGAAAAGTGTGGTGGCTACAGATTTAGTGTGTGAAGAAATTTAAAAAGCAGTGTCATCTAATCAGTCACTTCTAAGTGAACCAGCTGTTCTGATGAGGCAGCATCTTCACAAATGAAGCATTACTGCATGATGATATACAACTGGAGAGGTAAATATAATAATGCAAAAATATGTGTTATAAAAACTATATAAAAGCAATAAAAACTATTATTTTAATGACTAATTATTTAAAAAGCTGATTTTTAAACTCTACATCCTGACATTTCTTCTGTTCTTCTGCTGCTATTGGCTGTGAAGCTCATTGCAACAAGAGGCACATGCAGACGTGGAGTACGAGACCGGGGCTAAGATATTGGTATTTTCACCAGTTTCATGCAAGGATACTTTTAATAGCTGCTGCTCAACCCGCCGCCCACTGGGACAAATAAAACTTCAAAGTGCAAGTGAGCAAAATAGAGAGAAAGAAGGATTAAGAGAAGAGCAGGACCGACAGAGCTCCTGAAAACAGCTGATTTAAATAACTGAGCTGTGTGTAGATATGAAGGGATTACAACTCCCCATCGATGGTGAGAGATGGATAGGTAGAGGTGCAGAGGGAGCTGGAGCGATTGATGGTGAACGTCTGAGGTGCAATGACTGAAAGTCAGCGGCTTTCAACAGGAAAATGTGTCTTCACCTGTCCCTAGATAGAACACACCAGACTTGTTCTTCTGCATTTCCAGTGATGAGAGAGTTATGATCACGTCAGGAAGCACATCAGGTCACATTATTAACCACAACTGTGGCAACTTGGATGCTGATTTACTCTCTAGGTTCAGATTAAAGGCTGAAAACATGTGGAAGCAGCTGGTCTGGCTCTGACCAAAGCTAAACGTCGTCTCCCAGCCGCTCCTGAGGTGCAGTAATCAACCTGTTACTAATAGTGTGCTGAACTGTTTCTCATCCAAGAAAGTGTGAACAATGTGGATGTTTTGAGACTGAATTACTGTTTGACAAAGCGTGAGATGTTGTCCAGTGTTTTTATCTGTTTAGGATGAAAAAAATGCCGCCATTTTGGTGCCATTTTACCAGACCGCAAGTATTTACCCTTAAAGTGTGTGTGGTGGCTCTGCAGCTAGTGCTGACTGTCACTCAGATATTCAGAGAAACGAGAAATCGGCACAAGCCATAGAGTCACCGTGTCCACTTCTGGAGGGTTATGCTCTTGGGGGTGTGATATGTGAGCACAATCTTAGTAAAAGTTACATATGTTTCTGCTCAAAAGCGATGAGGCAGCGTGTTTTAAAGCTGAACCTGTACCAACATGATGCTTTTATAAAGTCACTTGAACAACAACAGCACTACAAACAGGAAGCAGCTTCCTCTGTATCACTTTGCAGCCGCACACACGTCTGGATCATGTAGTTTTTCTCCTTGAGTTCTAATAATATACCTGCGGGACGCACATGCTGTCAGTGAAGGCAGCTGGCCCCAGCCAAGCAGAACCACTCTGACTGCTGTGGTCCCTGCTGGCTCAGAGTTTGAAGTCAAGTCAGACCAGGGCAACACGTCAAACTGCCGTCCAGGCCTCTGCCTCTTCTTTCATTCCTCCAAAGAAAGATGAATTACTCTGCCCTTGTTATCGCAGTTTTGTTGAATTTAGATGTGGAGGGTTTGGGACAGTCCCACAGAAAATAGAACCCATCGTGTAGTTCCTTATGTATTCTTAGCACACACCCAAACACAAGCAGAAATACACACACACATACACACACACCAGTCCTATTTCTGGAGATGAACCACTTCAGCTCTCCATTCACATAAGAATAATGCACCATGTCAGAGGATGTTTTTCCACTTCATCTCCAGTTGTTGCTTGAATCCAGTGGGAGCTGCCATGTAAAGAGTGAAGTATAGAAACTCACTCACTGCTCAACACACTTGGTGATCACTATTAATGTTTCAGCATCAGCTGCAGGATTACACAGGATTCCAAAGGCTGAGAAAATATGTTTGGGGTGAAAAAACCTGCAGAATACTACCAGACTGAGGGTGAACATGTTTATGTATTAACTCATTGTGAATGCAGAGTGAAAACACGGTTCATTCATTTTTCAAACGATGGATTATAAAAAAGCCCCTCAAGTGAAGGAGGGAAAATATTAAGCCTGTTTCTAGAGGCTAAAGAAGCAGCAAACACAATCCAAGTTTCCAAGTTTTACACTCCTTGACTTTAGGGCCTCTTTGTAATCCACCTTACACACAGCAAAACAAGTGTTGGGGAAATTAAAAGAAAAGGCCCAGTCAGGCAGAGCTGGAGAAGAAGGCGGGCAAAGAGAGAAAAATAACAGACAGAAAGTCCGCCACCATCAGCGTAAACACAGACTTCACATGAAGCAGCAGCTGCCCAGCAGCTCCAGGCTCCCGTCAGCCGTGTCCCCCCAGAACTGGCACCTCCAGGTTGGGTTGGAGGCAAGGCCATGCCAGCCTGCATCTGGACAAACACCACACTGAGGCTGTGTTCACACCAACTGCTAAAACTGACACAGTACTGACTCTTTCCTCTGCACATACCAGAGATATGTGCTGTAATTTTCAGATCATTTGCAAAAACCACCAAACTCTTATGTCTACTGACTCAGGTTGTCTGTGACGCTGCATATTTTTGTCCAGTGTTTGTATGTTGCCTCCAGATACGCCATCAGTGACGACAGTTTAAAGGTCTTTTGTGTCATTGGAATTTAGTACAAACAATCTGTGCTGTAGTTTCTGCACTGAAGATGATTGCGTTGGCTTCTTTGTCAGCTGTAGTCGTGTGGGAGTGAACCTTCAACCAACACAGCGAAAAATATTCAACATAGAAAAGCCTGTAGCCTGAAGCTTTGTTGTAACTGCAGCTAAAATAGTCTAGACTGGTTTTAGACCTACTGTATGGATCAGCATGGGCCGTATACGGTATGCATGTTTGTGAAATAAATAACTTGCACATGCTCAAAAAGACAATAGTAATAGTTGTGAAGACAATATTAGACACAAGAAAACAATAGTAAAAAAAAACAACAAAAAAACTTCTGTGTCTCCCAATTAGTGCAAAATCTGAACTGATTCAGAATTTATCATCTAAAAAACTAGAAAAACACATTTAAGTTTGAACTTGGATGAGCTGCTTCATTAAATGACAAATGTAAAAACAGTAACACATGATTAGAAATTAGAAATGACAAAAAACTTTCCATTTTCGAAAAGTATTTAGAGTTAATGTCAGAAAAAAACACTAAAGACGCCACACAAACACTCACTGAGCTGCTCTGACTGAACAGACTATAACACATCTGATCATACTCTGCACAGAAAGGCCAAAGTTTGACACAGTAAAAAAATACTGCCTAAGAAATCTGACATTAGAGCACACAGCCCACAGCCATACACACAAAGCAAAAAAGGTTCATTTGAGAAGTGAAAAGTAAATGAACTGCTGCCAATGAGCCTGTTTGCAAACCTGCTTCAACAGCAACATGTTATTACTCAGGTGGAAAGTGAATGGGAACATACACTTATGTGCTGTTCTGACAGGAAAATCATTTATTTGGGATGAACTTCACTTGAACAATCACTAAAATTCCCATCATGCATCAGAGGGGGCGGACATTTTGAAATGTGTCCGACTTGCAGACTTGTTTTAAAACACTGCTGCAGCTACTGTATTACCACCACTGTAGATACATAGCACAAACTCAACATATTTACCTTTATGTACAGTCATGTATTTGTTAGCTCACTTCATGAATGTATTTGCAAGTGACAAAAATGTTGATAAAGTATTAAACATACTAGCAAAGTGATGTCAGAACAATGTGTGTTTAGTTTTCATTAATATATGACACTAAGAAGCAGGCGACAGTGTATTTAGCAGATGTTCTGATCCACACAAAAACATCACCTGGCCATCAGAACCCAAACTCAGAGAGATCATTTACCTCCTCTACCTCCTCCTCCTCTTCGTCAAACCTTCTCAGTTCCTCATTACAACACAAACTCCTCAAATTCAGAGGCAGAGAAATCATCTGAACCACCTGGAACATCCAGCAGGTCAGGTTCTGATTTACTCATTTTGCATGTACATTCACAAAACAGGACAACTGGTTAAAGGTTTTTTAAGTCTTATTTTGCTTTTCAAACTCATCAGATGAGCCTACATGCAGCTGAAGTGCTCAGATGGAAATCATCACCACAATAAACCTTTTCCAGCCGCCTCCCATCAGTTATCTGTCCTTGGGGGGAAAACATAATAAAATTTAAAAATGCTTGAAACGACGCTGTTCTTCCTGAAAGGCACCAGCTGAAAGCACAAAGAGGTTTGCTGAAGGTTACAGGAGCCGAGCTTTACACGAGCAATCTCGCTGAGTGGTGCCCAACGCTTGACTAATGCAACGATTCTGTGATTCTTATAATCAAAGCCTGCGTCGTTTACTGCTTTTCCTGACAGTAAATGATACAACAAGTGTGCAAATAGACATCAAGTCTAAAAACGCAACTGTAGAAACAAAAAATCACGTGTCATCTACGTTATGCAGCAGTCACAGTCAAATGAATGTGTAGTTTGAGCTGCACCATAAGAACTGATGTGAGAAAGTAGCTTGTTTTGCATTAGTGCAGAAAATGGAAAGTCAGGAGATAAGTGGATGAGATGAGGGGTCTGGTTTCTCATGGGGATGTCTACTGAGTGGAGCACTAACAGAGGGTTAAGAGATTAAACTGTGTGCGAGTTATTTTTCTTTTATTATGTGTTTGAATGTCTGCACTCTCCCGAGACTTGTTGGTAACGTAGCCTGCAGCAGAGATGGGGAGCAGATACAGAGGTCTGGTAAAGCTGCTTCATGCTCACTCCACAGCTGCAGATTTTTTAACGTCATCTTCACACAAAGAAGACCTAAATCAAGCGATTTTGAGATTTCACAGAGTTCCCTCCAGAGGCACACAACACATGCATGTGGACTCATCAGCCCTAATGGAAAACTACGTTAAAATGTCTTTCAGTCATTAGTTGGCAGATATGCCCTCTACAGAAGGATCAGACCCTACCTTTCAGAATATGCTACCCAACTCCTTGTGCACACTAGTCATATCCCATCTACTACTGCAATGTCCTACTGACAGGACTCCCAGCATGTTCAGTCAAGCCTGTGCAGATGATTCAAAACGGTCGAATATCACTGCATTGCTTGTCTCACTACACTGGCTTCCTGTGGCTGCTGCATCAGATTCAAAGCTCTGATACTGACTAATCAACTCAACTGCACCTTGTTTCCTTAACGCTCATCAGGTCTACAATCCCTCTCACTCACTACGCTCAGCCAACTAATGCCTCATGGTGGTCGCGTCACCAAACTGCAAAAGTACCCAGTCAAAGCTCTTGAGCTCGAGGGTCCCACGATGGTGGAATGAGTTACCAAAGTCTGCAGCTCAGCTACCTCACTCACTATATTAAAAAAAACTTTCTGAGCCTTTCTATGCGTCTAACATTTTAAAAACTCCTCTGCTCTATGTCGCTATGTGTGAAACTTCAACTTTTCTTCTTTTAGCACTTTACCTCCAATGCTGCTTTGTTCCACACTTAAAATCTGCTAAATGACTAAATGTAATTAAACAGGCAAACAAACATATAACTTGCTCATCAGGAACACACAGTAGATGCAGCTCTGCTAAATCTGGATGTGGGTTAAAAGACTAACAACAACAGTTTGAAACAGGAAACAAATGGATATTTTTTGTTTTGAAGTCAACCATTGATTTAATCCAACCTCCTCTCTGCTTGAACTTCATCACTCTTATACAGACATGACCGTTGCTCCGGACATAATGACTACAGCTGCAGGCGGTGGAATAATTACACTGTACTATGTTTAGATGAAACGCACCTTCTGACCACCTGGTAGCAGCTGTCTGCTCCCTCTGAAGTTAATTACAGGTGTGATATGAACTGATGTTCTTCCTTCACTCCCCTCATTCCTTTGTTTTCTGTCTGTTTACACCTTTATTCTCTGGTTTTCTTATCTTTTTCATCCTCCACTATTATTTCTCGCCACTCCTTTATTCTGCCTCTCTGACCTCTCTCTGTACTGTGTTCTCTACCTCCTGCTTCTCTTTTCTTTGTTATATTTCTTCTCTCCAGTCATTTCTTTTATTCGTGGACTTCCTGTCTCGCTCTGGAAGCCAATTGTTGTAGCACTATTGTGTTCTTTATTTCTCAACTCTTAAGTCCATCTTTCTTCTACCCTTCAATTTGTATTTTATATCTTTGCATCATTTTTAATCCTTGTGAGTCTGTTTCTCCTGATCATCTCTGCGGAGCAGTTGTTGTTGTTGTTGCCTTCATTTTTTTGTCTTTCTGTGAGCGGATTATTGCAAAATCTTGTAAACACACATTTCACACGTGTACTTTGGACTAAACTGTTTTAATTAGTTCTTAACATTTTTAGTTCCACCAAAACAAGCTGCTCCAGGCTCCTAGAACATCTTTGGCTAATTGATCGCATTAAACAATCGGATATCACTGGTCGAGTTCGGGGGCACGGGTGAATGATTGCTTAGCATATTTTAGCCTTGTTAATCAACAGCTATTTCACTGTTGTCTGCCTTTATTAGTGAATAGATGGTGTTTTGTGTTTTTCTTGCTTAAATGAAATTAAATAAAACAAAGTATTTTTAAAATGTACAATTACATTTTAACTAAAGTATAATCAGGATTCTTCAGTTATCTGAAACTTGCAGCAGACAACAAACTTCCAATCCAGATTGAAGTGCAAGGTATCAAAGTTGGCTATGTTCCCCATCACATCTAGTAAATACTGTCACTTTAAGAAATGTCTGGCTATTGCATTCAAAGTGGCCCAAAATCTTTAACATTTGCAGTGTTTAAAACCTTTGAATATGCTGATGAAACGTCAAACCCTGCTAGTCATAAAGGCAATGTGTGCACCAACACTGAAGTTACAGTGAAGAACACTGACACAAAAGGAATTTATGTGTTCTGCACATAGACCAAAAACACAGAGCACAAATGTCTGGACAGTCTGTACAGCAGAGACACTCTTTGGTTGAGGACTCATGAAGACATTGGACATACCTTCAAACAGAGCTCCAGCTTATCATATATTCAAGTCATGTATTAAAGTAATAATAAAAAAAAATTACTAATCACTTACTACAAGGAATTTAAGGCAAAAACTAAAGGTTCTGTAAGGTTTGCTGCAGTTCAGAACAACCCAAACATATGTCCTTTGACCCTACAGCCTCATAAAACCCACAAAAGCATTTGCTGACAGAGCGCCCCCACAGCAGGAGGCGTGTGTTGACATTGCACTTTCTTGGCACCAAACATCAAAATGGTCCAAAGAAAACAGTTTGGTTAGGTTTAGGCACAAAGGCATGAGGGTTAGGTTTAGTAAAAACGTGCTTGTTGGTACAATAACAACAGAAAGTTGTTTCACACTGGACTCATACTCTGGTGTCCTGAAGAAAAGTCCTCTGCTTTGCTGACCCAGCTACCCACCTCTACCTCCGCTCTTAAAAGTTCTAATACTACGTGAGGATGTTATATTTGCTATGGAAGCTACTGTAGATGTCTGCTGTGGATGTTTACAATCTCATTCTTGGTAGTATTTCCTAGTAATTGCACTGAATGTATCACCTGAATCACCTGCAGATTCATTAATAATTGAACAGATTTTTAGATGTAGCTTCTGTTACTTCTAACTGGTCCCAAATCCTCCCACCTTGTGCTGTTTCTAAATACCAGCTGCTTCTGTGCTTCTTAATATGGCGACTGTTGTTCTTTCCAGTTTCACTCTCATCTCTCTGCCTTTCCCCTCTACTGTAGCCATCCATCGCCCACCCTTTTCTCTCAGTTTTTTCACACCACAAACTCTCCAGTGTCACGTCTCCACCTCTGTCTCAGCGCTGTTGTTTGTGCTGAGGGCTACAGAGGCAGAGGCGGGCGGGCAGAGCAGGGAGGCCGGCACATGAGTCAGCTGGCTGCAGGGCAGATAAATACGGTTGTAGTCCGAGAAGAGGGAGAGAGGCGTTTGTATGGCCAATGGCCTTTAAAAAGTCAGAGCAAGAAACAAACAGGAAGGAGCACTGCTGCTTAATTTTTAGTACAAAGCCATCACTGCTGTGGTGGTTTTGCACTAATCTAAATCATGTCTGAAGATACTATGGTCTTCCTGTGGAGACGATACGGCTCCTTCGCATGTCAGCCGTACTGTAGGTGCTCAGATGAAAACAAATCAGCTTCAACAAGGAGGTTATTTGGCTTAACTCTGAGGCTTTTGAAAGGAATTCATTATTCACACTTTTATCAGCATAAACCGCCAGAAGCAACACATTCACGCCTAAACCCTGCTGAATCCAACTACAACTTTGAGTCCTCCTTTGTGCACTCAGCCTCCTTCCTGTGTTAGAGATACAGCAGGAGAATCAGTTCATAAATTATAAGGTTGTTGTTATTCTACATGTTTTATCCTCAACAAATCCCCTAAAAAAGTCCAACTATAGCTTCTGGCTTTCTTACTTAAACTCACTGGTTCCTACTGCAGATGTAAACATCACAAAAAGCACAGATTTAAAACACAACGTCTCTAAATTGGCAAACTGGAGGAAGAAATGCATTTGTCGGGGACTATTCTCAGTCTCCAGTGACTGTTTGTAGCAGGATAATGAATGTGGGTCATGGTGATGAAGCAACATGTCACCCAGAGCACCAGTGTGGCTCACTGATGTGTTGTTTAAAGCTCTATGGACAACGATGAACCTCTATGGCGCCAAAAAATATATCAGGTCACCAGCGTTAAATTAATATTACTTAATATTAATATATTATCTACAGGTCTAGAATTACATCTGTATGTTCTCTGCAGTATTCCCATTACATTCCCTCAATGTAAATGAAGGATGTTAAGTCATTGGCATCATTGAATTGAGTCCTTCCATCATCAGCTCCTGTTGTAATGTCTAAAGCCATGACTTTATAATTCACATACTGTATATGCATTTAAATGACGCGATATGTGATGTATGATGTAATACATACAGTATTCATGTTTAAAATGACTGATCATAGAGAGAAAATTATCATCTGAAAGACCATTTCGAGCTTGACTCCCCTCAACTATAACTCAGGTAGAGCTCATAATGTGACAGGATTTATCCGACCAATAAATGAATGGACAGAAGAGGAGGAGGCCAGAGCATCAACTGGAGCTTCACAGGAAACTGTGTCACTCATTTATCCACTAAGATCCCTTTAATCACCTGAATTACACTGATGGCTTTCCTTTAGCTGTGGCAGGAGGCGAGGCCGTTTTGGGTGGGCATCAAATCTGTTTAACTGAGCCAAGAAAGATCAATCAGGCCTTGAAAGAAAGCAGTGCACCAAGTACACACCGACACACAGCAATGGGTTCAGGTGCTGCAGCAACATGATACACTTAGATGGCCATAACTTAGCGCTCATGACCTGAAGTTTTACAGTTTATCCACAGCTAAAATATCCTCAGATAGGATTGAGTCGCTGTCAGCCAGTCAGCAAGACTGTTCTCCAACCTGTACTGGTGGAATGAGAAGCTCAGAGCTGTGCAGCCGTGGTGGATTCAGTGAGTGATTTCTCCACATAAAACAGAGAAGTGCTGGTGCTCACTGGAAAGAAGAAGTTTTCTAAATAAGATGAAAGTAATGGAGGACTGTGTGGACTGCCAAGCACACACACACACACGTTACATTTTTCACGACAGTAAACAGCAATCTTCACTGCTCAGTATGAGTGTGTGTGCAGTACTATCTGCGCTTAACACGTGTGCAGGGATGTTAAGTATCTGACATGAGAAACAACAAAGACCAGAGTGTCCAGTTCACACATGTTCTTTACACTGCAGATGACAAATTTAACACTGTGTCCTGTGGGAAAACACACAGAGATGCAGGGAGTAGCACAGTAGCTGTTGTTAGCCTGACAAGCTAACAGCCAGTAATGAATGAAGTTGCTAAACCAACAATGTCTTCAATGTGTGAGCATCAACTCTGGATCAAACGAGATGCTCGAGTCAGAGCACAGCTTTAAAACGCAAAAAGTAAATAAATAAAGCTGTCACACCCTGCAGCCAGGTTATGTTCCAGTCACATCCAACAACTCGAATCCATCACACGTGAAAATATTTCTTCTTATACTGTACAAATGTGTGTCATGACATGTCCTTCAAACAGCACTACTAGAAGGGTCATATGCCTGTTTTGATGGGCCCTTAACTTACCTAGAGATGTAAAGAGTAACACATTATAGTTCTTAAATAAAGTACTGTTACTATAGTGAAATTGCACTCAAGTAAAAGTACTTGCTTAAAAATATCCTCAAATAAAAGTAAAAAGTTTCTAAAAAGTAAGTGTAATTTGAGTGAAGTTTGATTAGTTAGTTTTAGTTGAATTAATGACAGATGAAGGAGAAACTGTGACACAAACCACAGAAGATCAGAAAGTGCAGGAACAATTTAAGGACTAAAAACACAAGAAGACGACAGGAAGCCTGCTGCTGTGACATTACATCTTCACCGCCTGACACAGAACGAGTGCCTGAATGTTTTGAAGGAGATCAGGTCATTTTTTACTCTGTAACAGACTATTTCAACTGTAGCAAAGTAAAATACCTGAAAATAAATCTACTGTAAAATGACAGTAAATAAATTAACAAGAGTAAATGTAATCCATTACTTTCACTCCTACCTATAACCTCTCATTTATCCACTGTGACATTTTCTGGTTTCTCCTTTTATCCATGTTTACATGCTCGGATGTATAAACAGGATGTAAAAAATAATAAAAATGATATTAATTTTGTAATTAATCTACAGCTTATGTAAACATAAGCTTTTGTATTTTTTCCAAAATCATACACACACACACTCACTGAGCATAAGCGGTCATAGCAGTGTCTGTGTGCCCTCAGAGTTAGCAGCACTGTGATAGACATTTGTCATTCAGTTGAGCCCGTCACTGTCAGCGTGTGTACACCACCTCCATATATTCTGTGTGTGTGTCAGAGGTGGTCAGCAGTGAATCATGTGGGTCTGTGTCAGGTGTTAGTGGTGCTGTATTAGTCACAAGGACAGTGTGATGGTGGCTGGAGAAGGTCAGGTGAGACAAGTCACTAACAGGAGAAAAAATCCTTTTATCGTGGATAAATCTGTATGTTTATATGGCTGTAACAAAAGTGAAACGACCAAGAACAAAACAGTGAACAGTTCAAATAGTGAGGTCATCAGAGTTTGGTACAGTTAGCTTTTTAAATATTAGACTAGTCTTAGTTTTGCTGCCTTGCCAGGAATGATATGAACAATCTACAACAGGGAGAATAAGAAAAAATCGAAGTGTGAGCTGGTTCATAAATTCCAGACGTTGGAGGCTGATAAATGTTTTGGCTTCGGGAGCTGGTGGTTTCAGATGCGCTGACGCAACACCAGTATGTTGTAAAGGAAATATAACGCTGACTATATTATGTAACATGATGTAATTCATTTTATTGTCTTCCTATGATATAGAATTGCACAGCACCTGGTTCAAGTTTGGGAAGGACTGAGCGTAAGTCCAGGTCACCTCCACCCCTCAGCCCGACCTCACTATTATCTCTGCCAGAACTGTTGACCTCTTGCTGCTGCTGGTGCAGATTAGCAGTTCTTATGCTGGTAGACATTTTAACATTGAGAAACCATAATAAATGCACTAAGCACAAATACTCACCCAGCTCACCCAGATCAGTCAGACACAGCTGAATGTTGGCTCATCTTCAATTTCAATGTGAAAAGAAACTGGGATTTGAGTGCATGAATCCTCTGGCTCTGAGGTGTCAGAATTAACTGCTGAATGGAATACAATCTGCCACGTTAAGCCATTCTATCCTGGAGGGCAGCTCTGCCTCGAAAATCAAACAAACCCTCAGTGATTCTGTGTCAAATTACATTTTATAGAAGCAGAGGAAGAAAAAGCACTGAGAGAAAGTTCTGGGTCAAATCTTTGAGTTTTTAAGGAAACGTCTCTCTGCAACCTTCCTGCTCCGACTATATGGAGCAGCCATGTGTCATCATGCTGATGCAGATGAAGGGAGATGTCACTGTGACCTCACTGTTGTCCCATCAGACGGGTCACTGGATACAATCAGGATTCATCAGGCGAGGTGCTCCGTGACATTTCAGCCGGTCGGGAGTTTGTGAAAAATGCATCCACAGCTGCTGAGCTGCAGCCAAACACTATTTATTTATAATGGAAAAGTGAGGAGAAAATATCCACTAGGTGTTTCTCAACCTACGTTTATTTCTCCAAAACACAGACAGGACCTGCTGTTGTTCCTCCAGTCAACAGAAGGAAAAGTAGCTTGTTAGCACTGGTCAATAAATCAGTGAGTACTTCCTGTTAAAAATCTGGTTTCTTTACTGCCGCTTGTCAGAAAACAGAAAACTGTTTTTCATTTAAAGGAAATTAAATAGTGGTTTAAAGAAGTGACAGCTGTTCTGAGCATGTGCTGTGTGAACGTGGCATGTGTTCACCAGCTGAAGCCAAGCCATTCACATTTCCTCTGATAATATCCAAGGTTTGCCCAAATTCATTTAATATTTTGGAATTGTTAGCGTGTTTTCATGGTTCGTTTCTTCCTATCCTGTGTTTCTCTTCTGCATAACCAGTTGCACTTTGGGGAAAAAAGTCACTGACTGATTGATATGTCTGTCATTCACCAGTACGTACATACACACTAAAGCCCCCACAGATCAGCGCTGGGCAGTGAAGCATTTTTTACGCAGTGGCTGAAATGTGATGCTGCAACTTCTGTGATCCTATGATTGACACAAAAACTATTTTTTCCATAGATAGATCATAAACACCTCAAATCAATTTGATTAATATAACTGGAAAGTCTAAGACTTGTATATTACTTCACCTCCTGTCTTGTGTGTAAGTGTCATCTAGGAACTTTTTAAGGCTGAAATCCTGACGAATGAAGAGCCTCTTTGGCAGCACTGAACCTTCTGGCTGCTGTGTTTTGATTCTTAACACACTTACAGATGGACAAAAGGAAAGAAGCACTTCCTTGACTGTAAATAAAAGCTGCAGGCTGCAGTTACCTTTTCTTGGTGCATGAATGTAACTTTTGGCTGTTTTGCATCTGCAGTTTTACTGTATTTACTTTTTGGTTTTTACCCAAAGCTCAAAACAGGTGAAGACTGGGAATTCAATGAACCAGTAAATCAGCACGGTGCTGCCTGAATTCAGAGACACAGTAATCTTCCTGTTCAGAAAGCTCATCTTTTTTGTCCGACTTTTACCTGGACAAAAAGCTCTGAGCAAAGTTTTTTCAACCGAGTAAAAAAAACACAGAAAAGTTCTGAGTGTGCAGAGATAACAGGCACTCTTAGCACTATGAAACTAAGTGATCCTTCCAGCTATTCTATTTTGTTGTGTACAATGTGGAGTAAAGATCCTTCAGAAGAAGCATAAAAGACCCCAACTGTGTTCTCACCGTGGATGCAGCTGCTGTAAAAAGCAACAGGTCACAGTGAGAAAATACAAGCTGACAAAGAACTGAAACTGCTGTGAACTTCTGGACACAATTTTCTGGATTTAGAAATATAACATGTTCAGTTAACTTCAGTACTTCACTCTTCTTCCTCACTTCATCGTATCAATCATTCCAGCGCAGGGATTTCTAGAATATTTCTCGATTGAAGCTGGTGTTTATTTTCTGCAGACATACTGTAATTCTTCGCAGTATTCACACAGTGTTTTTTCTTTTGTCAGAATATAAACTGCTGTAAATAAAATAACACAGCTCTAACACTGTTCTACAAGACCAGCAGGACTAAAATGAGAAACCTTCAACACATTCACACAGACTGAATCGACATTCTCTGCATTTCTGTTGCGTTTTAAGATTTGTGCAGAAAGTCATGCCATGTATCTGTGTTGCTGCTTTTCAGAAACACTGCAGCACTGGCCAGTAATCTGTCCTGACATAGAGTTAACACTAGCAAACTTTAGTTTTCACTGAAGAATACGACCGTAAGTGTATGTGTACAAGATTAAATGTAAAACAGTGGTTGTTGTAATCTTAAACTCCTGGAATCCTGTTGCCGATGTCTGACACCCACATGGCGACGAGTAAAGCACCTGCTCCGTGAGCAAGGAGGCAAAGACAAATCTAAATTACAAACTCTAAACAGAAACTGCTTATTTACAGCCAACGACATCCTTCATCATCATCATCATCCTCCTCTCCACCCCCTCCTGCAGAGTAAAACTAGCACTGCTCCCTCCATCATTGATTTTTCTGTCAGCGGGCAGACCCCCCGAAGATCCACAAAGACCAACAGCTAAAACCCCAACACAGCTAAAGCCTCCACCTGGCTGATTCCTACTGCGCTCTGTGTGTGTGTGTGTGTGTGTGTGTAGCTGTCACTTAATAACTCACCACAATAAAAACCTGGATGAAGATGCTCTGGAAGCCTACTACTGAATTATATGGTTTCTATTGAGGAACATAATTGGCCTTTAATTCATTTTATTGTCATTGTTTATTGTTTAGCTGAGTTTGGTTTCTTCTTCCACATCCATTTCCTCCTCAGTTTCCTTCCTGTAATACTTTTTCATTCTCTCTTCTGTCCTACACGTCTAATTTTGATTTCTGACATCTTTTTTCACTCACTTCTGCAGGAAGAGTAGGACAATATTCCTCCAGAGTGATGTGAAAGACTCATTGTCAGTTATCACAAGCTTGATTGCAGTTGTTGGCGACAGGAGTGGCACAACCAGCAATTAATTTTTCACATGGCAGGTTTGAGCAGCTGTTTTCCTTAATAAATGAAATCAATTGTAATAATGATCATTCTTTGATGATCTGAATCATACTTACTTTTCACAGCACTGTACTTCCACCTATTATATATTAATGACATGGTTCATTGCTAATTTGTGTATATTATTATACACAAATATTATTATTATATTGTATATATTGCTTTTAAGAAAGAATTCTCTTCAGGGACAGCTGAAGGCCACTGGTTGAATCCTCCAATAGGCACCTACAGTGCCTGTAGCTCCAGTGTTAAAGTATTAATACCACTTGAAAAAGATAAGTGGCGTTCAAGATTTTTTACAAAAAAAATGTTAAATTTGAAAGTGGATTTAAACAAACACTAAATAATTAAAGGCTGACTTCAGTTATTCTCTTGCTGCCAACGGTTCTAGTTTGGGAAAATGGAAAAAACATCTTCTGAAGCCACTTTCTGTCCTTGTAGTCAGAGTTTTGTAAAGCTTTAGTAAGGCCAAAGACTAATCTCCACTCTCTCAGGCAATAAAGTATTCATGTGATATTTGTACCCTAAACACACTTGTTAAATAAATCATGATGTGATGTGAAGAGTTTCTGCAGACTGGGAGCATTTATCAAACGTTCTGTGCCATCGATGTCCTGTGATCCAATAACTCACCAGTTCAAATATTTCCAAAAAATATTTTAGGCCTGTAACACACACAAACACTCACACTTTGCTTTATCATTTTTATGCCATTCTTGTTTTTACTGTTGAACATGATCTGTCCTCAGAGCTTCCACCGGCACCAAGCTAATTCCTTGTGTTAACATACTTTGCCAGTAAAGCTGATTCTGATTTACTCCTCACATCCGCAGATCGCTGAGGCTCTGACCCACATGACAACATCCATGCTGTTTTCTCTGACTTTTTCACACCAGAGTGATCCTCATTTCCTTCCTGCTGTTTGAAGCTCATGGCAGGTCTTCAAAAGTTTCTCTCTCTATGTTCACACAAGGCATTAAAACATGTCCCTGCACACTAAACAGCACCAATGACAGGTATTGTTTGGGACTGGCTGACAGGTTTCCCACAGCAGAGCCATATTCAGATATTAGTCCACTCACTGTTCTCACTTGCTCCAGTGCTCATGGTCATTTTCTTTCCCAGACAGATCAGAATCGGGCCCGCTGGCAGTCACATAAATGACCTTTTGTGGCCCACAGAGGACAAAAGTCACATTCATGGGTGAATAAGAGACAACTCAATGAATAAAAAATGATTAGTGTGAAATGAGGAATGTGTCCACCTAATTATCTTTTTTATTTCAGGGGCATTTTATGATCTTTTATGGTTATTTTTGCCCTGAGCCTCCATTAATTTCTGACCCTGCGTCGTTTGTGTTAACTGACTTGCTTCCTGTTTCTGGGTGACTCTGATTGTCTTCTTCCAGCTGAGCTGAAATACTGAATGGGTGAATATGGCCACTTACTGCATGTTAAACCAACATGCAGGAATAATGCTACTTATAGCAAACTGACAAACACAGAATCACACACTGTAACTGTCAACATCGCTAACTTTCTGTGCTCAGGACAAAACTTCATCTCAGCATGTTCATTTGCTTTCACAAAGATACAGCATGTAGTGCAAAAGTGGTTCCCAAAATGTGACAGTAATATGTGAGTGACAGTCATGTCTACTGCGTACACTGATATGAAAGTCTAGTTTGTTATTGCTAAAAAGTCAAAAGTACAAATCTGTGGATGCAACAGACACATTTCCGTACATTTCATTCAGATACCTTTCAGTATAAAGCATCCAGCCAGTGAGTTGAACATTACTCTTTGTACAAACATGATAAATCAGCAAACTGGATTAATTTGTATCCATCTGCTTGAAATGTCTGTACATTTTGTATTTTAATTAACTTTAGTCAGATAATAGTCTTTCTTATCTAAACTTATCTAATAATGCTCTGAAATCTACTTACCATACTGTACTATGAACTGTATTAAGAAACTAAAGCTGTCAAATGAATGTCATATCAGCAGTCAGACACGGTGGTGGTAGTGTGATGGTCCCTGTCCCTGCTGAAGAAAAGCATCCCCACAGCATGATGCTGCCACCACCATGTTAACCCTAACCCAACAGTCCACTGTGAGATGTTCAAAGCTTGGGATATGTTTTTATAACCTAACCCTGATTTAAACTTCTCCACAGCTTTATCCCTGTCAGGTGTGTTCCTTAGTCTTCATGATGCCGTTTGTTCATTAATGTTCTCTAACAACCTCCAAGGCTTCACAGAACAGCTGCATTTATACTGAGACTGAAGTGCACACAGGTGGACTCTATTTACTAATGAGGTGACTTCTGAAGGCAGCTGGTTGGCCTGGATTTTATTTAGGGATATCAGAGTAAAAGAGGCTGAATTGATATGTATGCCAAAATGTTATGATTTTATTTTGTAAAAATCTTGAACACCACTTATCATTTTCATTCCAGTTCACAATTATGTGCTATTTTGTGTTGGTCTATCACAAAAAACACAAGAAAATACATAAAATACAAGTTTTTGGATTTAACGTGACAAAATATGAAACAGTTTTGCAAAGCACTATAAATAATTTGAGACTTAAGATTAAAAAAAAGTATAACATTGAGAAAAGTAAAAGTGAAATGTTGAATTTAGCAGTAGTAAGTAGTAAGTAATACATTTTTGCCTTTTTATTAC
>OMLM01010532.1:0-12136 GCA_900302695.1 Helostoma temminkii
CGTTCTCCACGGCATCTCCTGACTCTGTCATGTCTGTCACATGTGCTCAGTGTGAACCTGCTCTCATATGTGAAGAGCACAGGGTGCCAATGGCAAATCTGCCAATCCTGGTGTTCTCTGGCAAATGCCAATCGGCCTGCACAGTGTAGGGCTGTGAGCACAGGCCCCACTTGTGTACGTCGGGCCCCCATACCACTCTCATGGAGTCTGTTTCTGACAGTTTGAGCAGAAACCTCCACATTAGTGGACTGCTGGAGGTCATTTTGTATCTCCTCCATGCTCTTGACACTGTGCTGGGAGACACAGAAAACCTTCTTGCCACAGTGTGCAGTGATGTGCCATCCTGAATGAGCTGCACTACCTGAGCAACTTCTGTGGGCTCTGTGAGTTTCTAGTGGCACTGGCAAAATGCAAAAGTGGCAAAAAATCAGCCAGAAAGGATGACAGGAAAATGGTCTGGGGCCACCACCTGCAAAACCATTTCTTTATACGGGTTGTCTTGCTAATTGCCTCTAATTTCCACCTGTTGTCTGTTCCATTTGCACAACAGCAGGTGAAATTGATTCACAATCAGTGTTGCTTCCTAACTGGACAGGTTGATATCCCAGAGGTGTGATGGACTTGGACTTCTATAGGAATGATTATGTGTTCCCTTTATTTTTTTGAGCAGTGTAGTTGCAAGTCCTTGTGTTTCACCAGAGAGAAAAACAGGAGAGTGAACAGACACAGAGTAGAACACAGAAAGAAGAAAAAAAGATAAAGGAAAGTCAGGGAATAGTTTTCTAGTGCGCATTTAGGATGATATAGACTTGACTAAATGTACATTTCTGGAATGGAAGGGTAAAGGTTCTTGGCATGTATGCTGTAAACCCCTGCCTCAGATTAGTCTGACAGAAAGAGAAGTGGTTACAGTGGTTTCAGAGGTCTTGTTTTGTTCTCTGCTTTGTACACAGTTAAAGTAATGTCCCATACTAAGTACAATGCTGGATAATTGACCCCCTTCAGTGGCAAAAGCATAGCTCATGTAGCTGGTTGGATAGAGGCAGCTTCCTGTGCCCACATGTGTACACATGAATGCTCTGGCAAGCATAATCATGCTCATACTTGGGCAGAAATGCAAACAAAATGTCTCCCATAGGTCCATGCGTGTTTCGTTTTGATTGAACCAAAACAGTGTGTGAATAAATGTAAGCTGAGTGTCATTTCTGTCTCTTTGCCTACGTGGTGCGTTGTCACTGATCTGAGTGCCTTTCGATAGCTGAGCCTATACACCCTGTAATCTTTTCTGCTTTGTTTTACAGCCTAGGTGTAAACTTTCAGCTGTGATGGACAACTTTACAATAGACATGCTTTTTCCACCCCTTAGTACTCTTAGTGCTTAATGACAAACCGCTTAACTGCAAGCTTGCTTTGTTGGAGATGAAGTATACTTTGTTGCTCATAATCTTAATCTTTGTCTTTTAAACCTTTGTGTTCTCCATGTGTACACTATACTGTAAGTACATAATAAATTGTAAACATCAGCTTTCATGCTTGAAATCTGAAGCTTTTTCTCTCCAGTCACCGTTTGAACCATAAACAGAGAAGAAATAGCTGATATTACTTATCTGGCACACTGCAGTATTCAGTAAAAATTACTCAGGGTTTCAACCTTATATCTTACAAACTGAATTGATTTGATTGCGAGAAAAACAGCATAACAAAAAACTTTCCCACATAATGTGGCTGAATCTGTGGCCTTGCTTGTGAAGCAACACTCTCTCAAACCTTCATTGTGTTGAGCCTGTGCTTAGTGTGGGTCATTCACATCAGTCATTTTAAGATGACAAGAGTAGCAATCTACTGTATGCTAATTGTTTCCTGCTTAATATGCTACAGCAATCAGGACTAATTATGACATTGTTTCAGCACTCAACGTTGTTTCAGCAAACAAGATTGAGTAAGTGAGAAAGGGAGAGAGATGGAAAACAAAGATGCAGAGTTGCTCTATAAGCAAAGCAGAATGCAAATACAAATGCAAGTGAGGATGTGCAGTTAGTGTGTATCTGTGCTCTGTAGTTCTCTGTGTAGCCTCAGAGGAATTCTTGTGTAATCAGTGTAATATTATTTTGAACAGAACTTTTTCTGTCTGTTTTCTTCCCAGTGCTTTGTCTCTAGGATAAAATTTGGCATTAAATGCCTCGCTTTCAAGAAGAGAAATCGTCTAAGCAGGAGGTCCAATAACATTCAAGCCAACAAAATGCAAAGCATACATTAAAAAATAGCTTAACAAATGCTTTCTATGATTTTTCTCTTGTTCATTTTTAATGGCTCTAGCATTAAATGTGTTCCGTGATTGATTACCTCAGGAATTCCTTTTAATGAGTTCCCATCACACAAATGAAGCACCTCTTCTTATGCTGAATTATTGTCAGATTATGACATGCCAGACTATCAAAATATTATTTCTCCTGTTAAAGAAACTTTAAGTACACACCTGCCCACCCTGCCATGTACACTCTAACTCACATCTTTAAAACTTCTTGACTGCAGTATGTGACCTCCTGGTTGTTGCCAAGTGCCTGGGACTGGGGCCCTCTGGCTTGTGAGGCTTTTTAATGGACTCCTAGACAGTCCATTTCTATTGTGCGGGGAGAACAACCCTGGTGAATGCAGCAAATTAATCACATTTGGACCCGGATTGGCTGCCACTTCTCAGTGTGAGTCCCCTTGCTAAGGTGAAACTTCTAGGACTAGAAGGGTCAGACAAGCACAAAATGGAGGACAGGGGGAGCTCTTTAGTTTAACCCTCAGTTGAAAGAAGAACAAGGCTGTCATTTTGTATTCTAGCATGGCCCCTTTCATTCCCCTGCTGACATTCCTGCAGTATTTGTAGTTGTAGGTCTGCGTGTCTTTGTGTATTTGCTTGAGTGTGCGCATTTGCGTGCGTGTATGCAAAGACCGAGAGCATTCTAGTTGTTTTGTTGTGGCAAAGGTCAACTTGTAGTGCCAGCTGGAGAGAGGCCTGTGAGGCCCACTGGATAGGCCATCTTGGAAAGAGGACGAGACAATGAATGAAAGCTGGGTGTTGAAGTGGGGTGTAGGAAATGATGCAGAGGTAGAAAGCTCACAGATTTACTCTTTTTTTTAATCTCAACACTCAGTACATGTTTGGTGGTGTTTTTAGGAGAGGGAAAAAAAAAGCCAGATTGGAACAACCCGAGGCAGAATGAGGCTAATGTGGGAAACAGGGGACGGGTGGAGGGGGCGGAGGACACAGAGTTTAATGGGCAAGGGGAGTTGAAGGCATGGAGAAGAGAAAATAGGCTAAGCAGCAAGAGGATCCCCTTGGCTTCCCATGGCCCCTGTTCAGTATGCATCCTCACAGTTGGGATGATAGTGGGGGCAGAAGAAGGCTATTGTTCCCCTTGGATCTTCCTTTCCATTGAACAGAGAGATGGATGGAAGAGAGGAAGAGAAGAAGGAAAGAGACAGAAAGAGGGCTAGGGTGTGGGGCTGACCCGTGACCTACCCTGACCCATAGACACTCGCCACAACTGGGGCTTTTGTCTGAGGATCGAGCTCTCCATGACCTTCTCCATGTAAAATCGAACCCCTAGAATCCCCCCTTCCCCCTCGGATCCACTCGAATGTGACAAGGTCAGGGTTCAAACATTGTCAGGGGCCTGGGGCAGTCAAATAGAACTGGGAAGCAGCGTAGTGCATATGTTGTGTGTGTGTGTGTGTGCTTGGATATGCATTTATATGCTTGTGTGAGCAGTTGTTAAAAATCTGTGGTCATGTAATGTAATAAGGGGGAGGGTTTAAAAGAACAGCTCTCCCAGGGTTTTAGAGTGGTTAAACTAATGCCTACTTTATGGATATTTCAACACTCTTTCAGTCCTTTTTTACCTGTGTGCGTGTGGTTATTTGCATTCTAGATTGCTGCAGGGCTTATCATCATATGTCCTTTGGTTTCAGTGCATGATAACAGCCAAAGTATCTGTTTACTATACATGAGGAAGGAAAACTTTAATTTGGAAAGACTCCAATCGAATCTTAAATAGAGACCAACAGTTTTATGTATTCACAACTCCAGTACTTGGTGATATCAACACTTGTGCTATCCAAGATAATCAGACACACACATTCACACAATATTTCTCATTCTTTGTTTCTTTACCCCTCTTTACCCCACTTTATTCTGTTTAGTCTTTCATCATTGGTATATCATAGTTTATATTCATTGGAGAGCCCATATACTACTGCGAAATCACAGGAGCTTGACTGTTTCCATGTGTTGGGTTTTATTGCCTGTTTCCTGCTTCACTAATGTGGATTTTATCAACTCAGCATGTGAATATAGATGTTCGAGAGAAAAGTTACATTTTCAACAAAACCCTCAATAGCACAGTTTGTGCTCAAGCCTTAGGAATATGTTCTTAAATACGGTTTAATATAAACGCATAAACATAGCCTCTCTATCTATCTTGCTCTTTCATATACACACACACACACACATACACACACACACTTGAGAATAATATGCTTTTGGGATAAAATAAATCACTACAAGATCACATGCACCCGCCGTCAACTCCCTGGCACAGTATCCACCAATATAAATGAATTTCATAGACTTGGCCAGCGACAAGAAAACATATATTAACATTTTCCTCTATATTTCAAGCTTGTCAAATGAATTGGAGGGTAGACAGGATATACAGCTGGTAAAACTTTTTGACCAGTGCTTACTAGAGTGGAGCATTTAAAGCTATAGCAAGTGGGATGGAGAGCAGGAAAAAGAGAGTGAGAAGTGAGCTAAATGTGGAAAACATGAGGGTGCTGGCAGACAAGCAGGCAGTCAAGCACTGGGGGATCAAGAAAGGGATGGTTTGACATGGCTCTGTCAAGCCAGTATAATTACTAAACACCCCAAATTACATACCCTCATTTAGTTGTACCCTATCATTTACCACTATCCACATAGTGCTCGTTTAACTCCTTGTCGCTGTCCAGCTCATTTGTGCTCTCTCTTCTCCTTCTCTTGCCTTTTTTCTCCTCTCTGTCTTTTTTGTTTTTCATTTTTGTTTCTCACGTGTCTTCCCATTTCTCCACCTGTTGTCATTCTAATGCCTTCAGTGTTATGGTTCATGCTTGTGACATCAAGCATGAAAATTTTTATTTCCAAGTAGGCTACATAGTGTTTCTTTTTCCTCCTGAAAGGTAACACGTCTGTATATGTGAAGAATCTCATATTCCAGCATCCAAACAGACCAGTTGGTGTTCATTTCACTATGTTGAAAAGATGTATGGCCATGAACTTTGACAGTAATGGCAGTGTGGACTCTGTGTTTCCAAAGAATTTAGTAAACAACAATCGAGACAAGCCTTGAATAGCAACCAACATCATTTATCTACACAAGACACACTGTTAAGCAATGCTTTCTACGCATGTTAAATTCAAACTAACTGAGAGCAAGGCCTTGTTGTCAGAACATTTATTTATGTTAGTCCCCTGACAGTGAGTGAAACATCATTTCCATAAGCTTAGCCTCTCACATTACCACAGGAATACTGGAGTCAACCATATGTTTAGAAACGAGGAACTAGACTCGAGGTTAGCGTGCCCACTGTGTCAATTTCTTGAAGTGGACATTGGTGTACATGCCCAAGTATGCACATGTGCATATGTGGTGAAGGGTGTATTCTGGTATTAATGCCCTGTGATTGTCCTGTTCTGGTTACAGCCTTGCTAGTTTGCTTGGATTGGCACAATAGTGGCACAGGCAGGCACTAAAGCCCCTGCCACAGACTAAATACTAGTCTAAATTTTCTATACCTAGTGTGGCTCAGCCTCACCCACAACACACTTGTAGGTTTCCTGTTTGGTTTTCAGTGTATACCTTTTTGATTGAGTTTAAACCGCTCTTCATGCTGCCTCACTATTTGTGGCATCTCATTCTGTTTGGGTAAGAATGAAGAACTTATAAACATGTCCTGTTCCAACATTTTGTGACTGTTTGCACGACTGGAGACCTTGTGGATAGATCAGACTGTCAGGGCTCTCTGTGCTATATCTCTGCTGCCGTGGCAGCACACTGATGATGTCATAAACCTGCTCCAGCACCTCTACATCATGGCTGACATTTTCATGGCTGACGGGACTTGGAATGGGCCAAGCACCTCACCAAGGAAGGGCTTCCATTACTGCTCTCGTAACTCACACACACACACACACACACACACACACACACACACACACACACACACACACACACACTTGGCTGTCACAGTGCCTCTTGCTTCCAACAATTGAATTACATAATTTCAAATCAATGATGTTTTGTAGTATTTTTAAGGTGAGTGCTGTGACTTTGTGTTTCACAGGATAAATTATTGATCTGGCTGCATCATTGACGTTAACAGAGACAGTCAGTGTTTGGATGATCACTAGTGTGATTGGTTTGGCAGATACTTAATTACCAATTGGATATTTCCTTATATTGTCACTTGCATGTAGCCTGTGTTGGTTTGCTGCTTTAGAATGCAAATGAAAATGGAAATATTCTTTCCACAACAACCTGCATACATAACTGCCCTTCGCGTTGTCGTTATCTCAGAAACCATGGTTTCTGTTTGAAGATAAAAATGGTCTGAGATGAGTAGCCTCTAGTCTGCCCCTTGTGGCTAAACTGTGCATCCTCCACACATACACAAGTCAAAATGCTTTTTTCCAAAGTGAAAGTCTGGGAGCAAACACTGATGGGAAAGTTTCATATATAGTGACACAGGAGTTTTTAATGTCAGGAGAACAGGAAGTTTCTGTTTTTTTAACAGTTTTATGAATATAGTGAGTGAGGTAGCTGAGCGAGCAGACTTTGGGAGCTCATTCCACCATCGTTGGACAGTTGCTGGAGAACTTTGTCTGGGATCCTTTGTGGTTTGGTGCTGGGACCAGCAAGCTGCATTCGTTGGCCGAGCGTAGTGAGTGAGAGGGATTGTTGACCTGGATGAGCATGTTCAGGTAATAAGTGTCAGTGTCAGAGCTTTGAATGCGATGCAGCAGCCACTGGAAGCCAGTGTAGTGAGATGAGCAGTGTCATGTGACGGCTTTAGCTGATCTAAAATGAGACGTGCTGCTGCATTCTGGATCATCTGTAGAGGCTTGATCGCTTCCAATTACTGCTCCTAGGCTTTGGTAAATATCAAGTATATCTCTGGCCTAGTGATGAAAGTTCAGGTCGATATTTCCTATGTTCTTGGTGGAAGTGAACCCATCACTTTCCTTTTTGTCTCTGTCTGCTAGAATGTTCATGGACAGGACAGAGTGTAGGTCATCTGTACTGCGATGTTTCGAAAAACCTGGAAATGAGGCAGTCAAGGTGTGAGTGACCAAACAGCTCAGAGTGTAAAAGCAAGAGAAAGTTGGTCATCTGAGTTTTGACAACGCTAAGTAGAAGATCTTTGGGACCAAGATGTTTTATTCTGCCTTGTAAATTTCATATTAAAAATGAATTTGAACTGCTGGAAGTAAATGAACTGTTTTTGGTTGTTAATATAGTTTTTTATGTCAGTAAAATGCAGAGAATCAATGTCACAATACAGGAGTTACAATTCAGTGCAACGCAATAAATTGCTGTTATTCAAAAAGTATAAAGAATTCACCACTATATTAAGTGTTTTTTAAAAACTGTTTAGTTAAACCCAAAATGTCACCGCTGTCACAGATGTTTCAGATGTGAACTGCTGATATAAAAATTTATTAAATATTTTTGAGAATTGATACAGTATCACCAAACATAGTATTGCAACCCTAAATATTTCAGTATTTTCTCACACTCCTATTGGCTGGCAGCTCAGAAAGCTAATTTCAGAACTATCTGTTTACGCAAACACCTTAGGAGTTTCACAATAAGATGTTGAAAACTGATATTTTTTATTAAAATCAGGTTAATGACTTATTAAAATAACTGTTAGTAGCAAACATAACTCTTTGTTGTGTAGCAGTGCGGCAGAGTGGAGCATCTCCTCTCACAAACAATCTTTGACAAGATGCCAACTGTCCGGAGCAGACTGTGTCATCTGTGGTAGTTTTAATGTCCAAGCTTCAATGAGAGAGTCGATGTCAGCCAGTCACCTGACTTCATGACTCGATTGTGTGCAGTGAGAAAAGAGCACGTGACTCTTTTAGTGCCTGTCATGTCATTCACTGTGTCACTGAGTGTGCTGCTCACTGGTGTGTGAGATGCTGTAATACCCAGAGGAGACAAAGAGGTGTTGTTGTCCACGACCCCTCGTATGAGTTAACACACATCCCCCGCTGTGCGTCTGCGGTGGAGATGTCACCTCTACGTCTTGGAAAAAAAACAAACACTTTTCATACCTTCCTTCCTCCTCAGCTGCGTCTCGCTCAGCTGCTCTTTTCTCTCGCTGACAAACTGGAAATGAAAGCTCTATTTTTCTCGCAGCACCGTTGACTTCCTGTGGCAGCTTTTCAAAGTAACTGTCAAACTAAGCTGAAAGCTCCCGCCGAGCTTCTCAGGTCGGAACGACGCACAAGCTACAGCAGAAAGGAGAAAGTTTTCCCAGCGGACGTGACCGGATGACAGACTCACAGTAAGAAAACCATTTTATATTTTAAAGAAGACAGAACGAGCTGCAGCGTCAATAGGAGGAAGAAAGGAACCGCAGCCTGGGTGTGACTGACCGAACTGCTCAGAACGTAAAAGCAAAATGATGAAGGGTGTTTTATTCACACTGACTACAGCAAAGTGTTTCCCTCGTTGCTGAAAAAGCCTCATCACCACAGCAGACACATGCGTTTGATTCTTCTAGGAGCTTTTTTCTCGTCACTGTTACAGAATCGATTTGCTTTTTGTTTGATTATTTAAGAAATAATCACTTTTGGCGATTGAAAATGGTAATTTTTTGGAATTGAGATTGAGTAGATTAAACATTAAAGCATATTAGACTGAATCCTCCAGCAGCAGACAAGCCAAGAGTGTTGCTCACCAAGTAGTACGTCACTGGGTGTCCAGCACCTCCTTGTTCAGGTGCTGATGAAACTTACTGCTATTTCTACTACTACTGTTTTATCAGCAACTGCTTCTCAACTTATTTTAGTTTAGTTGGTAATTCAATTCATATTTTACAGAGTGATATATTTCAAGTGTCTGTCTTTAAATTTTTATTATTATGGTTTACTGCTAATGAAAACCCAAATTTCTGTATCTCAGAAAAGAGTTCCAGAAATATGAAAACATATGTTAAAAATCTCAATAGGATTTTGAATTTACTACTAAAAAATAAAAATATAGTTTTTCAACATGTAACATGTATGTCTTATGACTTTCTTACTTTCTTAAAATAAAGGTCGTTTTTGAGAACCAGTGCTGTTTGAATGCACTACACTAACCAGGTTACTGTGTGTACAGGCAGCAGAGGAGTGATATGATTTCTCCCCTAACTCATGCTTATTTATTAAGCATTGTTCATAGATTTTAACTGTAAGGAGACAGAGACAGACTTGTTATGTTGTTGTTTAGTTTTGATGCTGTGAGACACGAACTGTGAGAATTAAAGAAATTCACGGTGAAAAGGAACTTGTTTAGTCGCCCACAGGGCACTTTGTGTTGGTTTCAGTTTTGGTTGGTCTTAAAATCAAGGCATCATCACGTTATAATGTACACTGCATTTTACATGAAATTGCAGCTGCTCCTTCCAGCTGACAGTGGTAGAGGCGTCTGCAGTCTTTGTTATGCACCTGTGCTCTTGTAAAAAGCAGATTACAAACCCAGTTACATGTATACATGGCGCAGTAATCGTTGTTCACCGGAATAAATGAACCTGGGGACATGAGCTTTCCCTAATCCCCTACCCCAATTATATACACCAGGTTTCACTGGCACCTGGTAACTTAAGTGCATGTAAACAACACTCTTGGCTTGTCTGCTGCTGGAGGATTCAGTCTAATATGCTTTAATGTTTAATCTACTTAATCTCAATTCCAAAAAATTACCATTTTCAAACTCATTCACAAACTCCCATGAGCCTTGGTCGTTTGTGAGTTCACATTTGCAGTGACTAACTGCTGGACTCTGGTGTAGCTGCAGTTCTGGAGGGGTTGATGATGAACCTGCTGTCTGCATTCAGATTTTACAGTTTGTTCTATTTACCTGCATCAGATAAAGGTTTAAACACATATAGTAAATAATGAGAACGCACAGACGATCAGCTTTATTTATTTAATATTCATTCATGTCTGGTAGTAAACTGACGGTCTGCCTCACATGTCTATATACCGTGTTTCCACTGACAACGCACCACAGCTCTCACTGTCACTAGTGCTGACAGAGTGACTTCAGAAGTGAGGCTTGGTGAGTTTGATGGATGGGAATGTTGGCATCTACTCTGCTGCACTAGTTTCATTGTAGAGACTAAAAGTAAAGTTGTTAATTGACTTGTTTAAGTCGCAGTTTGCTTCTGTAGTGGTTGAAGATTTGGGTACAACAAAAGCCACACTGCAGAGGTGTGTGTTGGGAGAGATCGTTATCACACCGGCTGCTGCTGCATCCTTTATTCGTGTGACACACCAGGCCCAGGTGTGTCCTGTGCTGTTGGTGACACTGCTACAGGTCTGCACCGCTGGAGACAGAAACCAGAGATCAAACCAAGTACAGGAGCTGCCACACCATTAGAAGTGTGAAGTATAACAACAGAATACCAAGAACAGGCTGAGAAAACAGGAAATAGGAAAGAAGAGTAGTTTTTATGTTAGAATTATGTTAGAAGCTGATGTTTTTGTCCTGTGGACAAAGTTAGCATTTTCTCAGTCTTTGCCTCTGCTGGGAATCTCTGCAAGACCAAAGCACCTGTCAGACATGCTCTGGCAGCCTGAACGTCACTAGACTTTACCCTGGTGACCTCTAATTTACCACTCTTTCTGTTGTATCGTGCTTCTCTCCAGGAAACTGAGGTTATAAAAACATAACACTTAGTTTCTAATCTCGTCACGTCTCCTGCTCTAGCCAGAGACCACCCATCACCAAAACCAAATAGAATATAAGTGAAAACATGTCTGACCTGAACTGTCTCCTGTTGTGGGACAATGTTCAGTCCTGATTTTCCAAACATTGTCTGTAGTGCATATGTGAAAACGGCAACATAGACGACATATAAGATGAAGGTCAGATACATTGTCCCATTTACACATAATTTTAGGTAAAATCTTTCCTTTACTTGTAAACACATATGTATATGCGTCATTGTTGGCCAGATCATACTGATGAAGGGACGGTTAAATGCAAAGTCTGGTTCATTAATTTAGTTTGGACCCACGATAATGTCTGGAAGGTCAAACTAGCAGACATTTTAGTGAAAACTCCTGAATAATGCAGGTGTAGCGGCTGCATTTGTCGTGTTTTAATTAGGCTGCACCTGGAGAGTCTGTGGCCTCATTTCCACATTAAACTGTGCTGCACAGTATCACACCCAGTGATAACACTACATCTGTCCTGTCAGGAGAAAGTTTCTGAGAAAACCTGTTTTATTTTCATGATTCTGAAACAGAGAAAGTGATTTTTAGGTGCAGGTTTTAGCAGCTGTTGTCATTAATGATGAGAAAGATGTTTTCTCAGGTGTCTCACTTCCACTTCACACCAGTTTGACAGATTTCTTTCACCATTAGGTGTCATTTAAACCAACAACTACCTCTCACCTGGCTGAATTTATATAGAGAAAATGATTGCATTACCAGCTGCATTTATGGAAATGCACATGATGTTGGTGTGTGTACATAAAACACAGTAACAGATAAAATAATAAGCTCAACAGATCAATTACATGTCATATGTTTGTTTTTTTTTATTAAAAGGAAACTGAATATCCTTTCATTGATTTTATAAATTTGCCTGTATACAAAGTAGAACAGTGGGGTGATGACAGGAAGTTGAAGATGTGAGAAAGGAAATGAGATGCACCAACAGTCCAAGAATAGGGTAAATAGCTTAACCACAAGAAGACCATGATAAACTGTAATGTAAAAAGAGACGCAAGCAGCTTGTACTGACACAGAGTAAACTGTAGTGCACTCTGCCAGTGAGGAAATCTGAAGCACTTCTCTGGGCTTTCCAGGATGTATTTAAAGAGGTGTGTG